>JANTFA010048784.1:0-15203 GCA_026413405.1 Phytosciara flavipes | reverse complement strand
TAGCATTGCAGAGTAGTTCTATAGACACCTAACTATATACCGTCCTCTACTCGTACGAGTCCCCCTTATGTTTTGAACTGTGAATTGACTGCGAAAACAGAACCATCGTTTTATGGTCTGTATTATCTTTCAAACAAAAGTGTTGACGAAAATCAGATAAAATCGAAGACTAAGACACTAAAATCAAAGATGGCGGCTATGCGGTTAGGTCACTAAAACCACACCACTTCATTTACTCGAGATATCTAGAAGAAAAAATCTACCGCCGAGTAGCGCAACTGGGAAATAACGAGTAAATTAGCATTAACCTACTGATTTGGGTTATTTTGACTTCTATGGTGGCATCGACTTCGGCTCGAACTGCAAATGCCACACTTGTCAAAATAAAAATCTACAAACCAATTCGTAATCAACTGTTTCTCGGATTGGTGCGTTCGTTTGCAAACATTGCAGTGAACCTATAAAACGATCGTCCTTCGCCCAAAAATTGTTTGGGTACTTCATTCAATTTGCTTATCTTTTCAATTGAAAGTTCCATCTGTGGATTGACATTTCCAACGACCTCGGAAGAGATCTATATATCGCACGTGAAGTGAATAAAATGTCGTCATATCTTATTATTCTTCATCTGTATGGGAAAAATGATTCCTTAATAATCGATGAATGAGTTAATGACTCTTCTGTACGAAACATATATCCTTTATTTATGAAGTAACGTTGAAGTGTTTTACTTTGATGAATACCACATTTTATCACTTGAGACATTAACTTCGTTCAATGTGCAAAGTACGCCTACAGGTTTGCTAAAAAAAATAATTGGCCCTAAATAATAATCTAAAGACGACCTCCTGTTCTTCACAGTTTTTGAATGAAGTAAATCTACTTTCTAGTTCAAGGTTTTGAGTCCAATATTGTTTGTAGTCTCTAGGTGATAGCCGGTTTCGGTAATCTTGTTTGGAACTAGGTACGATCTATTTAGTTGAAATTTTGCAGGACGTTGAACATTGTGTAGGCTCCTTTGATTATCTGCAACAATTTTTCTTTTTTACATAATTCTGTCTTATCGACACATTTTATTGTATGAACACTGACCATCGTCAATGTCTGCAAATCCATGGGATATATCAAAATTACCAATTGGTGTGGCCTCTTTAAAATCTCGCCAATAAAAAGCACGCTCCTCTTAACTACTGTCGGTTCTTGCAGCCAGTCAGACTCGAATAGACGGTACGACAGTTGATCGCTTGTGATTTTGATTTCATTTCCGAAGTACATCACCATGAATACATCGAAGAATGCGTACAGCATAACAACCAAATAAACTACCGTTTCAAGAAAGTTGTTAGTCTGCGAATTCTGAAACGAAACCGAACATAAAGTCTCAGGAAATTTAGTCGAATTCAGTCTCGGTCTTGGTTAGAGAGTAGAAGTTGGCTATACTGTGACATTTAAGGTCTGCGAATTTATTTTATTGCTTCAGTTGCTAAAATAAAGACACTTGTCAAAGCACCTAAAATAATCTGGCTCATTTCATCTGTGTGGAGTTTCCTTTCAAATTAATGAAAGCTTTCTTACTGCTAAGAGTGGATTGATTTTGAAGATACTGGTGGAGGCTAAGTACGATCTGTTTCCATCTAAGAAAGACGAAAGATCGTAGCTAGCGACGAAATCAAAACGTCTGGTCAAGACTTACTTTCAAGAATGCTACACTCGGTAACATTCAGAAATGGTATCAAAAATTTCTTATGTCTCTCATTTCTTCTTCTTCTTCTTCTCTCATTACCCAATGTACTCGTTTTGTTAAAATAAGAGAACTAGGAGAAATAAGTAATTTTTGATACGATGCCGTTTCTAAATGATACCGAGCATAAATATCAATTCTAAAAAGAAATCACATTTCAGTGGGCTGTGATTATTTCTAAGAGATTCTCAATCGTTGTGAGAATGTGATTTTGAATGCTTACAAATGCCAAGTTGAACGTTGATATGCAGACTGTTATTCCACTTGTGATCATTTGTATCGAGAACAGTGTGAGGAAACACGACCTGAATTGTTCAACACTCCTGTGAGAGAATTGAATTCAAAAAAATAAATTTTGAAGATGCAACTCAAATACTTGAATAAATTCTGATGAGCTTTCACCAGACCAATAAGATCTTGAAGAAATTGCTTATCCCGCGTTGCACTGGACGAAACTGGTGCCATTCGATGAGTGCCTAGTTCACTCAGCTTCTTACCCAAAATTTCGTAGTCAATAGCAAAGTTCAGCATAAGATACCAAATAATCGTTGTGGTTAAATTGCAAATGTTGGCATAGAAAATTTCTGCTCCAACGAACACATAGCATATGCAGTATAAGACAGTCGAATGGCTGCCCTTCCAGGAGAATCGAATGAAAAATGGCAACTTCCGTTCCTTAGTTAACCATGGCAGACATGAGACATTGTAAAAAATAGCGGCCACAAGGAGCATGCAAATGTAACCGTTGACAAATTTCAAAAAGAAATTTATTCGCCTAACATGCTTCTCACTCATGTCCTCGCGATATTTGGTCGTGTTGTGTAAGAATTTCAAAATTTCGTCCTTCTTGAACAGAAGGTAGACGAGTTTTATTCCTACGACGGCAATCATGACCAAAATTAAACTTAAGAATGTGAACTCATTCCTGTTCTCAGATACTAATGCACATGCCACCAAGAATATTTCAAGTAGTAGATAGGCAAACATGTAGAACCATTTTATGGCATTTCCTTCCCATTCTCGCCATATGCCGACCCGGTGAAGTATCTCGGTGATTAGATTAAGTGTTGGGTTTATGTCAACTTCGTACATTTTCGTAGATGAACCCGGTTCGAAAGATACGTTGACACTGATACAGTTGGAACCAAGAAACACGAGACATCAAGTCTTTATTTGAATTTAGTTCGGACAGGGGTGGAATGAGGTGCACAATTAAATGATGGATGATACAACTAAATAACTTTAACGGGACTCACATACTTCCAGCGCCAGCCCTTTTCTGTATTTTCACAGCACTATTAGTGATGATTAACGTAATAGACACCAAAAACTGTGTGTCGATTAGCGTTAAACGGCGACAATTAAAAAAAATTGTTTTTCTCACTAGACACAGGAAAAGGCTACCGATTGGCAGCGGCGTTTTAATGATAGTATTTATGCCACTTATTTGAGACAAATTATCGTATTTAACATGCTTGGTCAAGTAAGTGAGTCATAATTGCACGAGTTTCAAGCATTAGCGGCACATGAGCAGTGATTGTAATATTTATCAGAATAACAGTTGAAACGGTGATCCAACGTGCTTGCTATACCGAAGTAAACATCACACAACTTCCGGGCGCTGATGTGATAAAAGCATATTACGCATTACATGAGAGACAATTTTGTGAAACGAGTCTAACTCACTAGTGTCTTGTAAAAGAGGCATGATCACAGAGCTGAAATTGTGGCCTACATTGAGGCGTTTCGTATTTTATTTTTGACGATAGCTTCTTCAAAAATGTGGAACCATTACTTTCCGTTAAAATTTGTTAGCTTTCAGTAAAAAATAGATTTCCTTGTGTCAGCTTGACCATCGGTGAGAAAAATGGGCAGATTATGAAGATTTCGGTAATCTAATTTTTTTTCTCTGCTGGGAATGGCTCCACTTTTTTGAAGGGCTCAATTTAGGCTACAATTTCGACTCAGGGGTCATACCTTCTAAGGAACTCGCTTCGAAAACTGTTATTTTGACAAGTTTAGAGTCAAAAGTTTCCAAAGTGAGTTGCTTAAAAGACTCAAGTGAGTTTGTGAGTCCCATAAATTGTCCCGAATCGATGAATCACCTTTCAGAATCCAACGTAGTTTATTTCCATCGCTTTTTTATGCACATTTATGGGAACATCCATGTAATGACAACTTTCCGCCGAGAGCAGATTCATGTAATGACAACTTTCCGCGACATGGGTAGCGATTAAAGTACATTTCTAAGACATCATTTGATACAATTAAATCAAAATTTCCATTGAATTTTCCACATAAATGGAAACATCAGAACATAATTATCGTGTTAATGGGATGATGTAATATTTAGTAGAACGAACAATTCGGTTCATTGCGTTATGTGTCTGTTAAGCTCAACTCATTCACTTCACTTACGTTGTCAATATCATTGTACAAACACCACAGAAACTGAAATTTGATAAGGAACTAGTCTCATTCAGAATCATTCAATGAGAATTATTTTATTGAAGGTTACGTTCCAGCTAAAATTGTGGAGATGTCCGGTATTTCAAATGTTCTGCTAAGTTTTCTTTTCGATGAAAGAGTGAGATGGAACTACACAAAACCAATCCAGAAACATCTTCCAGGTTCTGTGTAGTAGACACGTCGATAGAGGTGTGGGTGGGGTTGTGTTTTTAGTGTCCCAACTCAATGAATCATTACACTTGAATGATCAAATTTTGCTGTGTAATAGAAAGAAAAGCTTTTCGAACAATTTCCATTTCGAATCGTCCAAATTTGACTGCCACATGGCTTAGCAAAGTTGCAGTAGTTGGCATTGGTCTCAAACTATTTTTAATTAAATGTAACCCGAATTGTTCCGGTCAATGTCTCTTATCGTTTATTTGAAATATTTTTGGCTTATCTGAGCCAAGTCAAATGCCACAACTAAAAGTGTTTTCCTCAAACATTGGAAATTTATTTCGGAACAGTAGTTCTACATCCGTTGATCAATGATCAGTGAACGATGGATTTCTTAAAGTTTATTGTGACCTGCTTTGCGTTTCAAACATTACTGACCGCCGAGTGTTGTCTTAATAGAAATGTTAATAAAAATGGCCTTTTCGAACCGAAAATAGATCGAACTTTCCTACCGGACGGGAGAATACTCGATCCAACAGTGCCAACTATACCAAGAATACAAACTGTTCCAGGCGAAGAGATTGAAATGTCCAATTTGATGCCGAAAGATCTTGGGGAAATTCCATTTGTAACTTACTTCAATCCACAATTCAACTTCGGGAGTACATTCAAACCGCAATACAATTTCAAACTCAACAAATTCAAACCGGCCAAAGGTAACCAAGTCATATATGCAGTGGAACTCGAATCGGATGTCAGTACGAGCTCACGCTCATATTTGGACACTCATGCATATTGGTGTCCACAAGGCAAATTCGTCGACATTCCAATTCATCCGAAGATCAACGATGCAAAATACCTATTCACACCGTCATTCAGTGGCTGTACACTCGTTGTCGATCTAATGGAAAAACCTGGCTCAAAGGAAAAATTTTATCGGGTCTATCATGTTCAGGGCGGCAAAGAAGAAGCTGAGTATAATAGTTTGCGGGATCACGGATTGGGAATGGTCACATCGATGGAATATCGACACTACGGTTATTTTCGGCCAGACGTACACAATCTGAATTTGCACATAAATAATGTGATCGGCTCTGCATTTATGGCGTACGTAGACGCACAGAAGAAATGGATCCTGTTCCACCAGAGTCAGTTCGGTCCGTATGGATATCTGGTCGTATCGAAAATTGCATCAAAAAATGGAAAAAAGGAAATCACTGCATCAATACCACAGGATACGTATGTGGCTAAGACAAATATACTGTCAGTACGATCACCCCTAGGCGAAACGGCGGACTGTGGACTTGCATCGCTTCATAGTGGAAAAACGTCGGCACCAGTTAATGGTGTAGGCTTTACCCTGAACGATTACGTTTGTAATGAACAGAATGAAATGACCGAAGGAAAGATAGTCGTGTATTTCAGGTGCAGAAAGATTTTTTGAAAAGAATTCTTTTGGGGATTTTTGTAGTTTTTTAAAGAGTTTTTGTTTATTAAATAAAGTTGAACGAGTCGTTCGGAACGACAAAGAAAGAATGAGCATTGTCGGATTTTTGTTCTGTTTCTAACTACACCAGACACCAGCCACTTTGAATTTTAAACGGCCCTTCCCCACAACTCGACTGACAGAAACTGTAAATACCTCTCGAAAAGCCTCTCTCAAAAAGACTTCTATTATTGCTTGATCCAGTACTACGATATGCAATAAACATAAACATCAAAAAAGCAATTGAAAACATTCGTCTGGACAAAGTCAAGTAGTTTTGAATTGAAATCCAGACCGAAACGAGAAAATTTGGAACTCGTTCAAACTTAAACACTTTATCAACGGTGTAACGAAAATCTACTACTTCATCACATTTAACAATAACTTTATTTAGCACAAAACGTTAACCGTTGCATGTGAGTCAATAAAAATTGAGTAATTTCGGAGCAAACCTAACTTTATAGACATTGAGCACATTCTGGACATCCATATTCATCATAAGTGATAACTGATCCGTGGTCACAATATTGTTGAATACAGTTCGGCTGTTCACATCCATCTGGAATACATGTGGCACATTCTGGACATCCATTTTTGTCAGTAGTGGTTATTGATCCATTTTCGCAGACTTCAAAAATACAAATTGGTTGAGTGCATGATGGCTGTTTCGTTGTCTGTGGTAGTGGTCGTCCAGCAGATACATCTGAGAGCGACATCTAAAAGTTTTAAATAAATCACAAAGATGTTGTCGATCTTTTTTTTTATATTTTAGATTTTTACTTGGAAAGCCAAAACTACACCGAATATCAAAACGAAATTTTTCATGGCCGTAATATTTCAAAATGAAACTCGAACGAAACTGAATTTATTTCAACTTGAAAACAGTCGTATTTATATGCGAAAAAAGATCATTTGAAAATGTCTTTTTTTACCAGGCAAAGTAGAGATAAAATTAATGTAAATATTTACGGATATTAATTGAATCGTCGCGAATTGTTTTTTATGGCTCTCAAAATAAAAGCTGAGCTTTTAAGCTTCATTTTGCAAAAATAGGCCGACGACATTTTATCTTTATTTTCATATCATGGGCGCAGATACAAAGAGCAATCGACACGTCTCAAGTTTGGTTTTTATTTGTGCAGATGAATTTTAGTTAATGATACGTCTTTCCTTGTTCTAATTGATGAGAATTTATGATGAAAATATTTACCTTCAAAATATCTAAAATGTTCACGACGTCTGTCAGCGGGGGTTAAGCAACTCACTTCAAGCATCAGTGGTACTTTAAGTAGAGTGACTGGACAGTATATGTCATACAATTTCTTCAAGAAATTTCCTTACACTGTAAAACAATGCGTATGCGTTGGTAGAACACTTAAAAGTAGTTCAATTAAGTGAAGAGATCTGGCCTTTGGACCAATAAATAATATCGACTATCTGAATCGAAAATAGTTGGGAGCCATCTCAAAACCTTCCCGCTTCGAAAATCACTATCATTTGTTGTTTTTAGACCCGTACGAAGTACGAGGGTCTCATGCCTTTACTCTTACGTTTGTAACACGTCGACTTCGAACCTCGGAGTAAGGGCAAACCTTCTGGGGTCACCCCTAGATGCCAAATCAGCATTTTAAAAAATTTCCGTTGTCTGTCTGTCATCTGGTTAACTTGAGTTAAACGAAACCAATCTTGATGGGACTTTTTTTCCTCGATTTTTTATCGAAAAAGCCAGGCGCGCGGTTCGGCTGAACGAAGTTTGAATAAACATAATGACTTCCATTCCAGTTCTTGGCATGGTGGACGGTTGAGGTCAGGGAGGGAAGCGTTACTCGATGACACATGCTGCAGGCAAAATCGCTGAGCCGTTTCGGAGAAATTTTTCTAGTGTGAACTAGTGTCAAGCAGGACTACTAGGTAGTGAGGACTTACGGTTGATAGTGGGAAAGCAAGAGTAAACAATTCTAAGATGTCCAGTGTAAAAATGGTACATAGTCGTGGAGCCATAGCAGCCGAAAGTTAGAATTGGACCATCTTCGAAGACTGATACTTCCGTGACGAAGTGATCAAGAGAACCTGTTAATGGTGATCCTAGACGAGATTCACGTATCCTTTCGAATGACAATACAAAAATTTTGAAAGTTGCATTCTATCGTACATTTTCAGAATAGTCGATTTTTCACCAGGAAAATTTTTGTAAACATTAGTCCTAGACAAAAATAAAGCAAAGAAGAAGAAGAAACGGATTTAAAGGAACATTGCTGGGCAGTTCTATAGACACCTAAATATCTACTCGTACGGGTCTCCTTTATGTTTTTTATGAGAATGAAGCAGGTACTCCGCTTACATTATCTGAGCATGCGCAATGTTAAAACGGAGACGTAAACAGAATGACTGCGATTCCAGCTCAGTTAGTCAAACGAAGTCAAACCAGTACATGAAAATAGTTTTCCAAATGTTCTAGTGGGGCTTGCAAAGAGGTCGATAACGTTTAAATTTTGCTGTGCTGTCTAGAGCTTTCAATAACCTTGAGTCCTCAGCAGATGACCTTGACGAGAGTTCCGTGTTGGTCGCATGGCTAGCGAAAATAGAGTCCGACTAGAGAGCATTGTTCGTTCCACAAACAGCGTCCGATTAGGACACGGTATTTGTTCCAACGTAATGAACAGCTTAGTTTCCTCAGTCCCTTCCCTTTCATTTTGCTTGATAGAAAAAAGGTGTCTGGTTGCAGGTGTTGACGTCACGTGGCTAGTAGTAATGTATAGCTGAAGCTCATTCCAGACCATTTCACTGAGTTAGATTCGAAGAACTAGTCAAAAATGAACTGAATCCTCGTCCAAGATTGGTTGCAATCGAATAATAATGTCGGTCTTCACGATCGCACATCACCAATATTTGTTGCACATTTCTCCTTCAGTTAAATTCATTTTTATTCGATTACACAATAGATAAGAGGTTAACACAATAATAAAAAACGGTGACAGCATTCCCCGAGGGAAAGCATTACAGAGCAGTATAAAAATAGAAATTTCACATCATCTCCAATTGAACCACCTTCCATTATATGGTTCGGTAATGAGGAAACCAGCTGAGATGTTCTTTGACTTTCGATTTTCTTTTAATTTCTTAAAATTTTTATCAATAAAATTCAGTAGATTGGAAAAGGAGATATGGTCGGTTGCGCGTCTACATCATGGATATGAAATTGATCTAAAAATCACCAGCGGAATGGTCCATTATTCCACGAATGAAGGACGACGACAATCTGTGGAAAAGTGGAAATCCGGTTAAAATGAAACGAACAGAACAACGGATCAATGAAAAGCTCACTTCTTCATCATATGATCGTAGATGTAGGTGGGTATGATGGTCAACGTAATGATCTGTCCGCCACTTTCAATGATCTGTGTCACCTCTTTGTCCTTCATGCCGACAACATTTTGGCCATTGATTTCCAGGATGTGGTGATCGATCAGCAGGCCGTTCTTTGCGGCTGTTGAATCTTTGACGATTGATGTAATTTTGCCGTTGTTAAATTGGAAACCAACGCGTCCCTTTGAATCCTTATGCAAGGTGATGGCACGTTCGAATGGACGATCGCGAACGATAATCGAAATGTCGTTTTTCGGACTCTTTTTGAGGAGATCGTGAATTTTGTCCATTGAGAAGCCAGCGACAATTGTGCCGTTGATTTGTAGAATCTGTATTGAGGGGAGAGAATTTCAATTGAATGTTTGCAGTACAAAAAACTTCTATTCAAAACTTTGGTTCGGACCGAACTTAAAACCTCAACGTTTCAATCTACAAGTTTCATTTACCTGATCTCCGAACCTTAGACCGACTAATGCAGCTGGACTGTCCTTAACCACAATGGTGACAAACACACCGTTACTGATGTCCTTCACTCGTAGGCCAACCTTTTTATCGGCACCTTTGCACAAAATCAATTCCCGAATGCCGTTAGTTACTTGACCCCGCTGTAATCCCACCGAATTGCCAGACAATGGAGCCACCATTCCACTCAATTGGGACACACTCTGACCATACTGTAATCAAACATTATTTAAATCAAAACCAAATTTCGTGATAAATCAACAAAGCATCAAAGACGTACCGGCTGCACAGCATTCTGTAAGTATTCGGGCATGTTTGTGCGAATCGTGTCCTCAGACAGATCGAGACCCATAAATTCGCCCAAATTTGGATACATAATCAAAGCTGAAGTGTTGTTGACATTGCTTCCGTTGTTCAGTTCGGGATATGGATTTTGTGTGTAGGCCGGTAGGCTGGGCTGAGCGGCTTGTGCCTGTGCAGCAGCTGCATAGTTTTGTGCTTGGATGATTTTGTCCACTTGCATATCTTCGAGTGATGGATATAGCGACGACATGTTGGAATTTTTCTGGAAGGACACGAAGTTTGTACGAAATTTTAGTTAGAGGAAAGAAAATCAGTTGTTTGTAATTGCAGCAATAAATCAAGCCAGGCCCAAAGAGACACAGGACGAGAATATTGCTACAGAAGAGTGACACAATAAAGAGAAGGGAAAAATTCAAAAACTTTGCCTCTTCCGCTGGCGATTTGGTGTGATAAGCTTAGTGACCAGAAAATTTTGAGAATCGAATGACAAAGAAAACTTTCTTATTCCAAGAATTTTATTCCAGGAACTGATACCTACACAAAGAGTGTAAAGTACACTCGCTCGTCACAACTTATAAAACTCAGAATAGCAGTGTAGCTCGGTGCTCGAGTATTTTGGTTAAAGGAAGTTCCCACATTTTCACGGTTTATTTCTTTATCAACTCGAAAAGAATTTGTTACGAGTGGATTGATTGTACAAAGTAACTGAAAGGGCAATTGATTCGTAATCGTATCATGAACAGATGAAACCATTGTCAACCAAGGTACCGTTGATAACTGCTTTTCCAAATCCAAAAACTCAAATGATTGAAAAATTCTTTGTTGGTGAACCTCCTAACAATTCAATTGGTATGCAAAATAATTACACCACCGAATAGCAGCCAGGTACCACAAACAATGTAGGTATTTTGGTATGAAGTGAATCACAGTTTGAGACTTAATTTACATTGTCTGTGGTCAATGTTTAAGAAAATTGCTCTGTATTATAACGCTCATAACACACGTGCATGTTGAATTAAAGTTCCGTTATAAAACCAAAATAAATTCGAAAATGTTGGGTTATTCCCCAGCAAACCAAAACCACAAATATAACCGGCATGAGTCATGAAATGTACCTGATTAATCTCAGCATATGATTGTTCATCATAATGTGTGTGACTGGTTTTCAGCACTCATATTATGTACATTCGAAACCGACTTACTCACACAGATTATGCGTACCCCAAAACACACAATACTAGCGAATGATGGCTTAAAAGTCTTGATATATTTGCGCTTCATTGAGATAAGATTGAACTTCCATGACTCATGCAATGTCATTCATTTAATAATTTTATTCCAATTCGCAAACAATCATAAAAACTTTATCTCTGTTTTGTAGTTATGGGTAAACAGTTGTTTCGGTGCAAAATTGAAAGCGCGTCGTGTTTATAGTAAACCGAATCGAAAATGCATTTCCCGGTTCGGTTTGAGTATTTGATAAGACGATATGATCATTAAGCTTTTTCTAATTAGAGCATCACTGCGTCGTTGGCTCTATAGCGCTACCATCAAACTCTGGAAATAACATAAGATTCAGAAGGATGGTTCCTTTTATGTCAGTTCTTCAAACTTGGAAAACGGATAAAGGAAAATGCTAAAACGAGTTATGTTGAGCGTCCGTTTCTTCACATTTTGTGTATGTTCGTAACTGGAACGATTCATTAGGTGGATTCCCGTCACTGCTGATAACTTTATCAGCTGCAAGTTAAGTTTATCCGGCCAAAAAACTATAGCCTCGAAGCTTCTATAAACTTAACCGGATAAACTTAACCGACAGCTGATGAGCTTATCAGCGCTAGATGGAATCCAGTCATTGTCATTTCCAATGCTTCAAAATAGAGCAGCAGGTGGACAAACAGACGGCAAATATATTTTTATGTTCTAAATTCAGATCAGTCAATTCGATCAGTGGAAAAGTACTGCTGATAGGGCGTTAGGTACAAAGATAGCAGCTCAAGTACGAAAAGTCGAAACCTATTATAAGAATCTTTTATGAGAATACAAAATCCTGGTCGGTGCTGGTGACATTTTATTGCTGGAGGGTTTCAAGTCTTGAGCATTTTCCTCCACGGTTGATTGCTGTGTTACAACAAAGCTTCATAGTCCCTGAAAACTATTCTTAACCAATCTGTCTGATTCAGTACGCAAGGACGCAACTTCTAGTAATTCCTCTTCTTCAACATGCACACTACTAATGTCCAAATTTCACGAAGAAGAACAAAGGAATGGTATTTACTAGAGAGGCGTATCGCGTTCACGGTATGTACCACAACTTGGTTAATTGATTCATTAAATATTACAGTCGGAGGCACAGAATAGGGGGTTATACAGAGAGAAAAACGTTGACATTTAAACATGTAATTACAGTTCTGATGTATGAGTGAATCATGGGAAATGTTTCGTTTAGACGAACAACTGACCGATTGATTAAGCAATAAAATTGAGTTGGAAAACGCAGGGCAAATTCCAAAAAGTCTTTACACTTCGATTTTATCCGTCACGTGAAATTACTTGGTCAACGGGCAAAAAAAATGATCCCAACGAACACTTTCAATTTCACAACAAAATAATTCTGCTGCACTTGATGCGATTAATATGGCTTCTTATGCGTCACACAAAGCAAAATTCTCGTTTTCATAAACATTAGAATCGTCTTGCAAATCACACAAGCACACAAAAAATGGTTCTCCAGACTGACAAAATTGTTCTTATCCGAAATCTTACTTTTCTTTTCAATGAAACCAAATCGATTTTATTTAAAACAGAACACCCAGCTCTCTTGTTGGCTGTTAAATTGGAAAAATTAACTCAACTAAAATGCACTTGACCGACCACGACTGATGTGGCTTGAAAACATGAAATTTGAATGTTTTGGAATTTGTAGTTGGACGACGACTGACTTTTTATATATTCAAAGTGTTTCTGTTATCTTTCGTGTGTTTCGGTATTTTATTCGTATGGTTTTATTGTATGGCAATTTTTGTTTATGCGACTGCTCCGCAACGTTGTGGTGTGTGTGTGCGTGTGTATTGGAGTTGAGAGGAACACTGATAATGACAAAATGAGAATGAAGAGTGATGCATGTTCATCGGTTCGTTTTTAAAAAGTATGCTGGTTATTACAGTGTACATTCTACGTACCTAGGAAAGTTGGAATTTTCAGTTTTGGAGTCTTTTTCTTCTACCTCGCTTTGTTTTTGTCAATGACCAGTATTTACAAAAATTATCCGGATTTTTTAGTTAGTTCAACTTTCCGGGTCAGCGGTGATTTAATTTACTCTATGGTCGGGATGCCTTCTCATCGATCTCGTCATAGGTCTCATATTCTCGAGTCAACCCATATCACTGTGCTGGTGTCGCATTCGGTTAGCCCAGATATGCTTTTGTCTTCCTCTTTTACAAACTGCGACGATTTCTATTGATAGGGTCTTTCATCCAACATTGCTTTGATCGTGGCAATGGACTTTGTCGAACCAGCCGGTTTCTTTTATGTTCAAGTTTTCGGGTGAAGCTTCTTAATCCGTAACGGAGCCGAGGTTAGTAATTACCTACGAAAAAGTGACCTTTCATTTTTATCACGACTTGGACTTATGTAACGTAGGTACTTAGTACTTTAGCTTAAGTCGTTGAAAGTTGATGAAATAAAACGAATTCCATCCTGCACACATCCATCAAATATTGGTCAAAACGTTTGTACATACTAGACATAGATACAAGCAATGTAATGCGAGCTTCTTTAGATTATCTTTTAGTTATGGTTAGCGAAATGATAACGGCAGCTCACTAACCAACTCCGCATAAGCTCTTCTTCGCTAAGTCGATGCGCCAGGGTAAACTTAAATTATTTTCGTTGAATATTTCGTCTATTATTTCTGGAGAATGGTCCATAGCGGACTCGAATTTTGATATGAATGCCTTTCTTGGTAGTCTATTACTTATGGTTTTTATAAGGTCTCTCCACATACATACCTTAGTTCGGACAGTGTAAAATTACAGTCGCAATTGGCGTACTGAACTTCCATTAAAGTCTAGTATGGAACTAGTTCTAGGGGCATCTATCAAAATGGTGAATTTCTTCCACAGTGAAGTCAAGACAACCTTAATTTTCAGAATTTACACCGTAAGTGCGCTTCAGATTCGAAAAGAAACGCAAAAATATTTGTTTTGACGCGCAGGATTTGTATGGTGGTAGCGTTCAATTGACAAAAAATGAGTTGAAAATTCACATATTTTTGGCGCACTGCGTGAATATTGACGAAAGTTTCTGATCTTGAACGCACCACGCCAAACATTCATGCGAGCATTCATGAATGAAAGACAAAATTGAGAGTCACATTCTGTTTACAAACAAAATTAATTTGTTTACGATTTCTTTCTTTTGAGCGTGTGCCTTCAAGACCAGTTATATGAAATCGCCTCTCTCACGTAACTCTATGCACTTGATATTGAGTGTTAAAGGAAAGCACTTTCGGACCAGTTAAATCCAACTGGTCTCGAGGTCACGCCAAAATGAGAGAAATCACATACAAACTCAAACTGAGCTTCACTTTCAATTTTGGTTTTCATTCATGAATTTTTGAGGAGTGACCCCGATACCAGTTAAATTCAACTGACGCGACAAGACCCCCCACATGCAATTTCCATGCCTTACAAACAATGAATGAAAACCCAATTACACAGAGCCATTTAACTCTTCAGGAAGCCCACCATCTTTGCTCGAAACTTTTCGTAGGATGTGCTGTCCCTTATTATCAATGGTATTCCACTCAGCTGCTCCTTTAACCGTCAACGTGGTACTAAATTGTGTGGAATGACGAGGAATCATTAGCTGTTTTGTTGTTCTTGAGGTACGCATGTTTATCATGAATTTCAAATATTCTGGTGTTGATGAGTTTATAGATTAATAGTGAAGATATCGAAACAAAGAACTACTGTCAGCATTGAAAAGTAAGCGAGCATGAAATCCGACGAGAAGTGGATACGTGGCTTGACGTCTTTACTCTTCGCCTCCGGCATAGACAGACAAATAAAACAAATTCAATTTACATGTCGCTTAATTTTAATTTATTTTTTCTTTTATAATTATTTTGTTGGTTTGGTTTTTTTTTTGTATATTTTTTTTCCTTTACTTTTGAACGCGGAAATATTATGCTTCAACCTTAAATTAGGAGAGGGGTAA
>JANTFA010048562.1:0-15204 GCA_026413405.1 Phytosciara flavipes | reverse complement strand
ATGACTTAAATAACTTCCATCATCATCCTGTACCATAGCGATGCCCGTATGCGTTAAATAGACTACAAATTTGACATCCTACATTAGAGGGTCGGTGCTTGAAAATAGCGTGCTATGCCTGCATGCAAAAAGCTTTTTTTACTAAATGCCAGCTATCTAACGGATACTTAAAACTGATGTCATTTGCTCGATAATAATTCGAGCAATGGCTTTCCTTTGTAAACAAATGTTAAATGTTTTTTTGATAAAGATTGAGGTAAATAAGCAAAAAAAACCGGATAAGGAGATTAAAAAAATCAAATTCAAACGAAATACACATTTAGCCACAGATATCATCTTTAGATTATTTCTATACGATGTTGTTCTGCCTAAGATTCTGTTATGCAATATCTAGAACGCAATTCCTCCAAGAAAATCACTTAGTCAATAGCCCCACTCCATTATCACAAAAAACAAGAAGAAAAAATTGTATCGTTGATTTCAACAGTTCAGCCAGCGTAAGAGAAAATCAAATAGGCATGATGCTGATGCTCATTTCTGTATAAAAGCTAATTGTTTTCTGCTCAAGAGCACAGTCGCTTGTTAGGTGAAATACAGTGAAATAATCTTATTAGAATAGTGTTCAGTCTTTCTCATTCGTTAGACTTGATACGAACGTTGCAAAGAATCGATTCCGAAACTAAAAATTCAAAAAACATGAAGTTTTTCATCAGTGTCACCACAATCTTACTCATCTTGAACGGGACCAACGGATGCCTTCGCGTTTACGGTACATTTAACGCCGGATGCGTGAACGGTTTCGGACATCTCAAGCTTGTAGACAATGGCGAGACAACATGCGAAGGAGATTGTAGCAACTATCGTGATTGTGAAATAAGTTGCATTGGTGGCTACTCTGCTAGGGTTCAACACGGATACACGCATCTTTCTTACTCTAATCCTCACAACAGCTTCACACAGGACCTGACGCCTGACGAAACCAATTACTGTTGCTTTTTCAGTCCACATGGAGGCTGCAATGCATTTGGTTTCCAGACGACATTGGACGGTGCTTTCTTTGGATGTTAAAAACTTTTTTCGTCTGATATGAACAATTGTTTTTATTTCAAATGTGAACCAATAAAATGAGAAATAATAAAAGAATTGAAAAATTTATTTGTGCACCAAGTGTTCGATGAAGGCCTTTAGTTTCAAATTTATCTTTTTGTGAAACGACAGAGGTGTCGTGATATTTTCGTTAAATCTGATATCTCGTTTGTTTGAAAGTTCCATACGAGATCTACTACTTCATTTGTTGTAACATAAAATTTTCCATAAAATAGATGTTACGTGCAGCTAATCGCTTATTTTGGTCGTCGTTGCCAATAACAGTCTGTTATTAAGAGATGACTACCCCTTTTCTCAAAATGGGTTTCAAAGGTTTGTCCGATATGTAGCGATTCGGTTTCGTCTTATTACGACAAGCTAGTACCGAAAAATTCAACTTTTCATGACTCGTAACAAAATGTACCATTCCATATGGAGAAGCTTACTTTTTCTCAGACCCGTACGAAGTACGAGGGTGTAATGCTTTCACTTTTAAGTTTGTACCACGTCGAATTTGCCTCTCTGAGTAAGGGCAACACAGCTATACTGCTGTGGTCCGTCAGTCCAGTGTTTTTTTTCTCGATTTGTATTAACAAATGTTGGTTTGAGTTCGATCGATCGAGGTAATATTGCTCGTACAAAGTTGATAGATAGTGTTGTAATTGTTGTAAGAACAACACTCTGGCGCTGGATTAGGGGTCTCTTTTTCCCCACATCGAAGTGACAACATCATTCCATTTTGATTATTAAACAGGATTTTGATAGGTGCGCAGTGAAGTTTTGTAAATCGAAATAAATCGACCCGCGCTATTGACTAATCAAAACAGGAAAAAAGTAGGTCGAAATCAGATCACGGATTTCGTAGTTAGAGCCTGTATAGTGAGCTTAAGTCGAGCTACTCAGCCGTACAGCAAAGATAGAGTTTTTTTGGTCAATATCTCCAGTTAAGTTCATCCGATTTTCATGATTTTTCTTTGATTGGCAATTTTGTTTTCGGCGACATAAGAAAATGGCTGTCAGCCGTCATGTGGATTTTAGTGTTTATTGCATGACCTTAGAAAATGGACAATAATCATGCAGATTAGTTTTATAAGATGTATGCCTTTTACGAAGTAGCTAGCTTGTGTCGGACAGCAGTTGTACGGGTCCCACTTATATTGTTCGTTTGTTCACATATGACTTAACGATTTGGTTTTTTGATTCGGTACCACACATTTATCACATCAACAAAATTAATTTAGGTATACGCTTGAGTTAAAATCTTTATTTTGTTTTCTTCTCATCATTATTAAGATGCGTAATTCTCATTTCAAACAGTTTGCATGTTGGTGAAGATTCAGTATCGGAAAAAAATTGAATTTCAGGTTTATGAGTTGGTACATTTCCTATAGTCATGTTCTCGATCACCAAAAAAACGTCGTCACAGAACTATTGGGTTTCAAAAGAATACAAACGGTAACACAAAAATTAGCTGAAACTCGTTTATAGAATTTTTTTCTGTTATCAGTTGATTTATTCGTTGACCGTTCATAGTATTTTGTCTGATGGGATTCCCCATCGAAAAATAACAAGATTGGAAACACATAATTAATTGTGTTGTTGTTCGCTAACTTTCACTGTTAGTAAACATGTGAAAAAAAACGCTCGTTTTGTACAGAACAGTTGCCGGTAGGAGTAAATGATGGTCGTTATTCGCATAAGTAATTTCCCAAACATGACTGTCCAGTTTGAGTCTTGGATTTTTTAGTCAGATGACTCACGGTTTTGATTTAATATTAAAATATTTTGCGGGATTTTTATTTTTATATCAAAAATGACTTAGGACAAACTAATGGTTCTGTGCCTCC
Organism: Phytosciara flavipes; assembly: GCA_026413405.1. Taxonomy (NCBI): domain Eukaryota; kingdom Metazoa; phylum Arthropoda; class Insecta; order Diptera; family Sciaridae; genus Phytosciara; species Phytosciara flavipes. Next base: position 12,271 of record JANTFA010048562.1, on the reverse strand, counting down.
TATTTTGGATCAGTAAAAAAACCCTCAAAGGGTGAATGTGACGCAAGTCCTTGTGCATTACTTCCAAAAGAACTGATATCGTTTTGGGTGAAGCATTCTGCGGATGAACGCAGTAGATTTCTATCAAGAAAATTTTACCAAAAAAAATTTTACCAAAACCAAATTCAGAACAAAATTGGTAGTAAAAAAAACTGGACATCTGTTATCGATAAGAACGACCAAAGGTAAATAAAAATCTCCAACTGATTCGGTTTTATATATAACGACATGTGTGAATTGAAGTGAAAGATTTGAAGCCAGTATATTGATAATGCATTGATCAAAGGAAGTAATAGATTCGATGAAAGTATTGTTGATATGCTTGCCGTCTGCGGTTTACAAGGGCTTACCTTTCTTTTCCACTCAAATACAAAAATCGAGCCGTGAAAGTCGTTTTTCTATAATTGAAAAGAAGTGCGGGTGCTCGCGGTAAAATCCTGTTGATATAGTGCGGATTGTACGCCAATATTTTTCATGTAGATATTGTGACGCCTGTTTGGAACATTATTGCAGAGACCTTTGTGAAGCCTATTTATAACCGATATGTTAATTAGGAACCAATGTAACTTGAAGAACCGTATTTCACATATGGTTTCGAATTGATAATTAACAATTAGTTTGGGAGCTTACGATGGAATAAGGATGGTTCATTTTTGTGTAACGTTCACCAACATTAAAAATTTGACTCTTGAAATGACAAAATGTAACTGGAATTTCCTGCTCAAAATCCGACAGAGAAAATTCTGAATTTTCTCTACAAACCATGACAACCTATTACGATATACGAGAATGTCGACAGGAAAATGAAGAAAATTATTGGTTTTGGATTTATGACAGATTTACGTCGATCATACTTATTTCAGTGAAGTTAAATTCAGAAAGGAAAATCAATTTTCGAACACGCACTCATGACATACATTTTATTTTTGAAATCGGTTTCGTTATACCATTTCTCTACTTCGGTGTGATCCCAGCTATCTAAGGGAGGCGTTTGGGCGGGTACTGACCAAATTACTGCTCTTAATACTTTTTTTTGGCTCTTTGTACCATGGCTAGTTTGTTATTAGGTTTTATGTAACGACAATTCAGATTACACGATAATGGTAGTTCGGTTGAACTATGATTTTCTGTGTATCGTTAAATTTTGAGAATTAGTGTGTTTGAGCCACTAATTTTGTATTTTTGTTGAATGGGTAAGCATTCAAAAGTAAAAGTTATAATTTCCTACTCTGAAGAGTTCAATATTGTGCGTCGTAGATTTTTTGTATGCGGTGGAATCGACTCGTTGCATTGCATAACAAGGGCCGCAGATAGATACAAATTTAAGGATGTGCTCAGCCCAAATAATAATTTTGAAATACCATAGCGCCCTACCACTATACAATTGTCTTTACATTTGAAACGAAAGAAGATCATGAAAATCGGATAAAATTTACTCGAGATATTGACAAAAAAACTCTATCTTTACTGTGCGGCCGAGTAGCTCAAATCAGGCTCACTCTATGGGCTCTAACTTCCGAGCCCAAGATCCGATTTTAACAAACTTTTTTTTCCTGTATTGGTGTAATCAATACCTTTCATTTGCATCATCTATGAGCAATACCTTTCTGAGAGCAATACCGCCGGTAATAAACCTCGACCAGACCTCGAATATAGCACTATTTTGACCATATCTCTGAATCGGCTCGACCGATTTCGCTCATCTTCGAACGTAGTCTGGCCTTTTCGATAAAAAATCGAGGAAAAAAGGACCATCAAGATTGGTTTTGTTTTACTCAAGTTATCGTGATGATGGACAGACCGACCGACGGACATTTTTCAAATGCTGATTTGTCATCTGGGAGCGACCCCAGAAGGTTTGCCCTTACTCCGGGGATCCAAATCGACGTGTTACAAACGTTAAGAGTAAAGGCATGAGACCCTCGTACGTCATACGGGTCTAAAAACCTTAAATGAGAAAAATTTGAGGCAAGTACTTGCATATTACTTCCGAAGCTGATGTCGCTTTGGGTGATACATTCTGCACCTGAACGCAAAAGATTTAACAACGAAAAGCTTGCGTCACAGTGGGAGATGTTGAGGAAACTAATTCTTAGAAAAAATTAATCGGAAGAAAGCAGGCGAACCATATGCCACTTGTGCCGCAACTTTTTTGTACCCTTAAAGGCTTTTACTGATTTCCATTTGTCGTTTACATGACAAATTCAGGATGGGCTCACTCATCCCGTGTGAACCAGAAAGTATCAATTATCCGAAAAACGCTCTTTTTTACCCGAGAAGCCTTTTAGCAGTTGCAGCCCTAAGCTTATAAAATGAAAAACCCACCTTAAATACTGAAAATATTACCATGCATTCAAAATTCATTCGGCTGCAACACTGAACTCCATTCCATAAATTGTAATCTAAATTTTAAAATAAAATTTATTTCACTTAAACTTTGAATTCATTAAAATTTAAAAATTAATTTTTTTCCCCTTCTTCTTTCAGAAATGTGTTTAACACGATATTGCTGTTTTGAGGCCACTCCAATTCCGTACCGCACCACACACACACCCAAGCAAAAGGAGAAACTAGGACGCTCATAATACCCATCGAAAGCTTCGCCAAAAGCAACCGCAAACTAAACTTTAATAACAATAACATAAAATAACATTTTCATCATAAATTTAAATTAAAGTGAGAAAATAAAATCCTCCTTTTGTGTATGTAAGCCTATACGTATAGCATACACCATACATACATACATACATACATGCATGAACAATATCATCATCTCTGCATATAGTCGGTTGTGTATGAAAAAAGGAAATGCTATGTAAGTATGTTGTTATTCCTATAAAAAGAGTGCCCGTTGTCGTGTATTACCATCAGGTGTGTTGTTTGTAGAACGTCTACGGAGACTAGTAATATACACTCGCACACACACATCTATATCTACACACACACACACACACTCTAACTACAAAATATAGAGCTAGGAATAGCTGATATATTTGTACTTACGAAAATAATACAGAGGAAGCTCTTTCGACACTATAAATATACCTTACATCGGTAAGCTACAATGTGATATGTGTTTTTCATGATAAAAAGAAGAAGAAAAAATATCGTACGGGAAGCATAAGAATATTTCGTTTTTTTTTCTTTCCTTTTTCCACAAGTTATAATGAAAAATATCTCTTTTGTGAGAAATGTTGTGAGTGTTTGTATTGTAATCACTACATAAAACAACCGGTGGAAGCAAAAAAAAAGTGAATCAAAATTCAATATTAGATAGTAAAGAAGAAGAAGAAGAATAAGGAAAAGCGAAAGAAGGAAGGCCAAAAGAAAGAAAGAAAAAAAAGGTGAAACAACGAAGTTATATTGGATATCGTAAAAACCATAAAATGAGCCTCAACGGAATGTTGAAGGTCTTCAACATTACCTGGATTATTTGGATTTATTTGTATTCGGTTTATTGTGTGCAGAATGTGGACGCCAAAATAGGTAAATATTTTTAGCCTTATTTTCTTTCTATACATTGCATTTTGCTACACCATGATGGTTATGTTATATTTCGATGTAATAAGCTCACGTAAATCACAATTTTTATGAGCCAATTTTAACTGGAACGCTTACATCAACTAATTACTTAATTATTGGGAACGATAATGCACGGAATCATTGGCTAATTATAACAAGCAAATGATTTAGTGTCAGAAAATTGTATTTATTGCAACTAATAGTGCTGGGCTTTGTTATAGGTACAGCTGGCAAAGCTACCTTAGGGAGTTTCCTCTTTTTTACAATATTTTTTTGAAGGACTAGATTTAACCTCAACGCAGAATGCATGCGAAGGTGATAATTATGGCACTGAATTGCAAAAAATCTATTTATTTTGCTTCATCCGCCCGATTTCGGATTTGAACGATAACTTTTAACACGTTCTGACGTTCTCTAATCTGACGTACTTTGCTTAAGAAACTTCTTTTTTTATTATTAACTCCAACTATCTTACCGGAGTAAGATTCGTACGGAGGCCACCGTTGGGCCCACTGTACAGCTGGTGATATTCAAATGTTAGCGCTTATTTCGAATGTACTGATTCTTGTTGTTCCCGGCAGATGGAGTTACTCATTGTCAATTGTCAATTTTGCTGTCAAAGTGACCATCCATGAGATATCACTTTGTATTATTTCTTATATTTTGAAACCTTGCGGTCGATAGAGCTCAACGAGCATGAAGCTTTACAGCCAAGACTAATCATCCTCTTGGTTAGGAAAACCCGTATGGACAATGTCTCTGCCGGGAGTCGAACCCGTGAACCGTAGGCTTGTGAGTCCGACGCTCTACTGATTGAGCTATCTGGACAAATTCTTATGCAAAGTACGTCAGACTAGACAACGTGCTAAAAGTTATCGTTCAAGCAATAACGCCAAATCCGACGGATGAAGCAAAATAAATAAATTTTTTGCAATTCAGTGCCATAATCATCACCTTCCCATGCATGTGTTATGTTGATATATATATATTGTTTCATTGATACCTTCGATATGCTCGTTAGCGTGCGAGAAAAGTTTTTCGCTCTCACTCACGTGCGAGAAAAACTTTTAACATTCTCGCACACAATCGAGCCAATATCTTACGGCTACCGAACTTCGAGCACCCAAAACCAAGGGCTCTTTGATCCTTAAACAACGACTGTAGCCATTCGTCAACAGATGCACACAATTATATAGAACGTATTTTCGAAGCTTTGACTACTTGGTTTCATTCACATCGACTCTTTACATCACATTGGATGTATAAAGCAGTCATCTAGAACATTCCAATGAATTTTGAGGTGCAAAAGGCATCTATTTGGTGCCCTTTATATCATTATTCATCAGATCGAAACAGTCAGTGGCAGAAATCATTTTGTTGAACTGTTCAGCAAATGCCTGCTTAATGGCGCAAGTATGGTTTGAAATGTTGGATGCTTGGCATCTGTGTTTTCCATGAAATCCTATTAACTTATTCAATAGAATGGAAAAACGAACCAACAACATAAGAATGCTTCGGTGTTTTTATGTAGAGCTGAACACCACACATTCACTTGTGTGAGAATGTTAAGCATTTGCTCTGAGCATATGTTTCACATCCTCATCCAAGCACTTGTTTGTGTGTCTTCAGGTGGGGGCTAATTACAGTATTTTCTTAACTCAGAGACGCAAAATAAAGCTTTCGTCAAGGGGTACTGCACTTCTTGAGCTAATTATACTGAATAGGACTACACAATATTTCAGACCCATTTAGTCCCACATGCCGATCCGTTGCTTCGCTAATGTATTCTCGAAAATCCACAGAATTTTCATAAAAATCATTTCGGGTACCAAAGTGGTGTCTTGTTTTTAAAATCCATTTGAAAGGCTCCGATTGGCACCTCGAACTGGAAATTCCAAGGCATCATTTTATCATACAGCCAATGTGAATTACAACGAGCTAGTGTCCCATACTTGAACGCAGCTTTTTTTCTCGGTGTATATAGAATGAATATTTGTTAGGAACTAAAAAATGACCAGATTGAATACCGTAACCAAAGTTTCTAAGCTGGAAAAATGGAACCGGATACCAATTTGGACGCGCTTCTGATTTCATTGTAGCAAAACCATTTACTGTACACGAAGCAGCATCTTGAATTTGAATATTATCGGGACAAATGACTCATGACTTACTCTCCCCTCCAGTAAATTTCGAACGTGTAGATGCCAAAAGTTTTATCTCCAAGTCGAGCGTCGTTTTGTAATTATATTCCATCCGCATTATAAAAACAGATCCCATAAGAAGTTTAATATCAACTTCGAACGTGGAACGTATTTCATGCCTTCAATGCATGTCTCTTTATACTGTTACACTTGTGTACCTAATGAATACTGTGAGTCTTTCCAGAACACAACAAAATAAGAAAGTTTGGCGAAACAAATTTTTGGAGCTTTTTTTTCTCTCGAAAAGTTAGTCCCGGATGTATCTTTCATTCTGCCTGTCTCCCGTGCTCCATTCTTTTTATTTTGCTTTCACGATCTTCAAAAAAAAAACAAAAGACGAAGCGGCGACCGCATGACATTAGGATTTACAATAAATTGTTTTCTTTTTAAAGAAAAAGTTAAATGAAATCCATCAGTATCACTTGTCGACTTTTTTTGTCAACGTTTCATTTCATGACAATGCAAGAAAGAAAAAACCCGGAGAATTACATCAGAATTTGCCATCGGTTCTATGAACATTAAAACCATTTCCCATATTATTTATATCACGTTCTTGAATAGGTACAGTCTATCTAGATATTATGTGTGGTACCGTACCTCCAACGACGAGAACAAAAAATCATCGTTTTTAACAGAAAAAAAAACGGAACGGAGCGGAGAGAAAAAAAAAGAATTATCCCTGAACAAGCAAAATGTCATTCACATCGTCATTCTATATTATACCTCGTTAACTAACCCTGCGTGTCCTCTGGGTTAACTCATGCATATTTAATAAGAAGTTTAGAGGTTTTTCCTATACATTACATGTTAAAATGTAATCATACAATATAACCGATAAAGGTAGACAAACACACACACATACCGTACATGTACCACCATGGGTATTATTATATGCTGAGAAGATATGAAACGGGATTCAGATTAATATGACCTCCCCATATAAAATACCCGAGTTAATATAAAATATGTTTGGTGATATCGTATTAAGCAAATTTTTACATTTTTTTAAGTGCAAAATAAATTTCATATAACACCGAGACTACCATCCAGTGGTGAGAGCCGAAAATGAAATGATCGGCCGCGCTTGCTGAAGTGAAAACTCCTTGCGGCTTGCAACAAGATAGGCCGTCATAAAGAGTCTGGCGGCGGCTGAACTCCAAATTTTTGATTTTTTGTTATTGCAGTCGGTTTACATTGAAAAGTGGTACTGTTTTGTTCACATTTAGAACAAACAATTTTGACAGCTAATATGACATTTTTGCCACAGACTTAGAAAGACTAGAGAGCTACTTCGGAAGGCGCCAAATTTAAAGCAAACGAGGGATTGAAGAGAACATTGGAATTTTATCTCTTTTATTTTATTGATGTGAATCTGCGCATGTTCTGTTCATTTTGACATCCTTCTGCAGACGATAGGATTATGTGGCGTCAAATATTTTCATTCAAATTTTATTGACCCATTGATTCCATTACAAAGTCAATGTAACTGGCAATTTTAGTAGAAACAAAAAAATGGAGGTAAATCACTCTTTTTTTCATTAACATGATTAACCAGTGTTTTGAAAGGTCAAACATCGTAAGTCAGTTACTAATCGTGATTTTTTAATGAATGCTATCGAGTCATTCTGGTTAATCAACGGCTTAATTTTTGCTTAATCAAAGTAATTTACCGCTCGATGCTATGTCTTGGCGCCAATTTTGATTTTTTTTGAAAATATTGTCATTTTTGAAAGTGTTCTTACTTCATTTCTTATCTTCGGGCAATAATAATTGAAGTTTTGTTCCACGGCTATTTGAATTATCATCTTTCTTCCAAGTTTCATCAATAGACAGCATAACCTATTCCATAATCGGTTATGTTGTCTATGGATGAAATTTGCCACGCACCCGATACATTTTGCTGAGAATACGAGAATAACTCGCTCGTAAAATAATATCAATCATGTAAACCTCTGAGTTTTTTACAATGTTGTTAAGTGAAAATAGCACCCTCAGTTTTTGGATCCACATGTTTTTGATAACTAGCATTTGGGTCAGCCAGACCCGACGAAATTTGGGAACTTTCAGTTGACATTGGAATTGATAGAGGGGCTAAGACTACGATCTGCATTATAAAAATTTTGGCTCCCAGCTTCAGCTCCCAACGACACCTAGAAGTTGGCGCGCCTGAATTTCAAATATAAACCAAAATCAATATAACTGAAATGGATACCACGTCTTCAAGTCTTGAATTCTCGTTCTACTTTAACCTTCAAAAACATTGGACGGAGGACGGATCACAATTCTGACCTGTTTTTAATGTTAAAGCGACCAAGAAATTAATAATCAAACCGTCCTATCGTCTCAAGTGCAAGTGAGCTTAAGTATATAAAGAGATTGCAAAGCTGCACATACGGAAAATGACAAACCAAAACTTTTCGTTAACTTGAATTTCTTGTCTACTTGAAACTTTGAGCCTTTATAAATTAACCTTCTAGTATCCGTAAGTCTGTGGCAAGAAATATCAACGAAACAATGCCCATGAAGAATTTGAGTTGTCAAAAGAGTTGGTTAAAAAAGTTAGAAAAATCGGCGGCTGAATTCTGGCGGCTCTCACGACTGCTACCATCCACATTTAACGGATATTATCGACTTCATTGTTCCATTCTATATCCCCATTGAATGGGAAGCATTAAAAGTAAATTTTCTTGTAGAAAATGATTTGATTTTCATCACCACATTATTGCTTGTTTCTCACAGCGAGTAAATGTATACTGTGTGAAAGTTTGTTACGGGTTTTTTTTTGTGATGTGTAGCGCTAGTAGCAAAGGTAGGAGCTTCCTTCTTTTATATGCGGAAATTACAATAAAGCTTTACCAACATTAGGTTTTATGGTCATTTTATGACAAAATAGTGATTTACAACTTTAAAAAAATGAACTTTATCGTACACTTACCAGTGGTTCCGTGTAAAATCACCGCAAGTGGATCACTTTGTAATATGAAAGACGAAACGGGATGAGGTCGATTTTCTTTGGAAGTCGTTTGTGAAATAATAAAATTGTTGTAATTCAGGGGGAATTAAAAACTTTGTGTGTTGCGAAACTTCTTAGGAAGTGGCATTATTGTCACTTAGAATTTTATGACGAGACCCGTATTTGTGTTTACACATTTGAATAATTTAATACAGCTCGTGTCACGCTTTCAACCCTTCGGAACAGCATATACATTTCGGTTAATAAAACAACTCCAACAACTCCAGCTATATTGCTTTGCCGTATCCAACAATTTCGGTTGTGTCTTCTCCAAATTATTTCACCGTTTGACAACATTGTATCGGTGTCAATGCTTTTAAAATAAATAATTCCGAGATTAGGGAAAGGTTTACAACATGAAGCGACACTTTCGGGAAAACAATTTCGGAAATACATTTCCAAGTTCGTATTTTTCTTGGTGTTTGATGTTCTGCCATTTCAATTAAATTTCTGAATCAACGTAAATTTTGAGGAACAGAAGTTTGCTGTTCTGCTAATCGATATAACGACGCGAGTACATCTGGTGCTTGAGTTTTTTTTTTAAATTGGTTTGTTGTTGTACACTGACGAATTTTAAGGAATTAGCTCCGAGGCTATAAATTAAACGTATATAGCCTTGATTAGTGCCACTTGTTATCGTTTTTGACTTTGCCAAAACGCACACTTTGGCAGATCTTAAATTCTCTGATTTGGGGACATTGTTTAGTCGGCATTCCTGGTCACAGACTTGAAAAATACTTTACTGCATGTCCCATGCGAAAGTTGAACATTACATAGAAATATGCCTCCTGCGGATATGATCCATTACATGTTGAACTTTTTCTTTCGCATGTGGCAGGCAATAAATCAGACTACATTGGGTACTGCTACTTAATTCATTCATTCGGAAACAATTTTCTGACAAAAGAAAACTCAGAAGTGTGTTTTTGAATAACTCGCTTTGGAAACTGTTAGTTTGACTCGTTTAGTTGCATACCTCGCTGTTGGCTCAGATACGCAAACTCTACACTTGTCGAAAAGACAGTTACTGAAGCTTTTCGCTCAAAAACACACTTGTGAATTTGATTTTGTCAGAAAATGGTTCACTCATTTAATGAATTGCTTTCGCAACATCCAATGTAAACTACTATTCTTTACTATGTTGGTAATGAGGCCATTTCCTCACGAGTGGAGTGATTATCCTTCACGTCGCTCGTAAAATAATATCAATCATGAGGCCACCTCTGATGTTTTTCATAATGTTGTTAAGGGACTCAAGCACCGTCAGTTTTTGGATCCACATGCTTTTGATAACTAGCATTTAGGCCAACCAGACCCTACATTGGAATTGATAGAGGGACTAAGACTACGACCCGCATTGCGGAAATTGTGGCTTTCGGTCACTTAGACACGGAGCAATGTGAGCTGAATGTCAAAATTTCATCATTTTCAATGTGTTATAGCTTTGTGACAAAGTGATCGAGTAAATCTGTTATTGATGCTTCTAAAGGCGGTTACTGTACCTTTTCAAGTTACAGCAAAAAGTTGTTGATTTTGGTCTTTTATGCCAATTTTTCAGAAAAGTCACTTTTCGGAGACATCGGTGAAGTTTGGCCGATTCTACGTTCTGCTCCCAGCTCCTACTTCATCGGATTCAGTTTACTTTCTTGCATTAGCCTCAAGTGAAGGCTTTACTATGACATGCACCATGCACCAAACATGTCACGACATGTGTTTGTGGTTCGTATTTTCAATCGATGTAATTGAATTCATCAAATGAAGAACTAGATTTTATAGGTTTTCAATTGCTGAAAGAAAAACGCTGAAAACATTCCTCCAGTGAATCGGCTATGAATAGTAACACTCACGAGAAAATAAACCTAAGAAAAACTATACCTCCAAACAAAATGCGTGACAAATTATTATTCCATCCGGTCCGGTTTCACTACAGTAACCTTGAATTCAAAATGCTAAGTTCATTCGCCACACGAAACCCCAAAAATGACAAAACAATCTGTGAATATAAAACCACTGGTATCCTTTAACCGCATTCACAACATGTGTGCAACTTCCAATAAACCGTAAACAGAACTAAAGACAATATAAAGTGGTCCAAACGCAAATAAATGTGACAAATTCAGTTCAAACCATTACATAAATCACGGCCAAAACTCTTGAAACCATGGATTAAAACTGTCGCCTTAGGTATACCTAACATATGGCAAAAAGAACAAAATGAATCAAAATTCAAATAATGTCCGTCCAGTCATTCCACATATAAAGTTGAAAACACAAACAATCACTATCCATTTAGAAAACTAATTGTTGTTGCTGTTGCTGCTGCTGCTGCTGCCTTTTCTGAATTTATATGCTGAAGAAAGGTATACATGTCTTAATGTGTATTCCGTTGTATTGTTTTGCAGTTTTTCTCTTGATGAGGGTTGACATTTTTCATAAGCTCAAAAATGAAAACTTTCCCAATACTTCGGAGCGTAGAAATCAAAGTAATTTTTGGGCAAATGGTCAAATTTCAAATGTTCCACAAATTATAATGTGGCTGAGAGCTCTTTCAAGTCGGAAAGGATAATTCTTCAAATCCCTTAAATATGATTCAGTATTCTGGAGGCAATAAGAAAAACGTAAGTTTGAAACAGTTTATTTCCTGATGGGAGACAGTTTCAAGCTTCATTATAATGTTGATACGTACGTGCTTTGGACGTATTTTTCTGACAGTTTTTCGTAAAATTTCTTTTTCGAAACTTTGCCGGAAAAGAAAGATTCCACCACCCTGTCATGAATCAAGTTTCATGTTCTTTGAGATATTCGCTGCATTAAATGAATATTCAAACACTGAAAATAGTTTCCTCGACGCTAAATTAGCGTTCATCCATTGAGATTCGGCAAATGTTAGAAGTACTAGATGAAAGAAGATTCGATTCAATGCACAGCAATCATTCACCATGTCTACAAAAACGAAACGTCGAGTGTCACATCACTGCATGGAAACATGGAAAAGTTCAAGATTGAAAGGGGAGTGAGACAGAGTGATACAATATCACTTAAGTCATTCACGTTACCTCTTCTAGAGGAAATACTGAAGACATTGTAGTGAAAGTAGAATTAACATCAACGTAAGATTATTGAATCCTCTTCGCTCCGCCAGCGATATAGTACTATACTCATTGCAGCTGATTTCGATAAGCTACAAACGATGATCAACCAATGGACAATTGGAATTTCGACAACTTCGACGTAAAACATCATTCTAAGCAGAAAATTGTTCTACGGTATGCGCCTAAAATGCACAGATTTTTGTATAAAAATAATTTTTTTCACAAAAGGCAACCCAAAACCGAACCATTTTTGTCAGCCGCCAAAAATTTGCCTGAGGCCATATGCAGCCGCGTTGAATTTAAGTATGTGTGAGTTGGTCCGTAGCCAGAAATACATGTTTGGTCACATCTTAGATCGTTAGAATATTCGAAAGCAGTCTTAAATCGAAGATACAGGGCCGCCA
>JANTFA010048451.1:1949-15207 GCA_026413405.1 Phytosciara flavipes | reverse complement strand
AAGTGAGAGAAAAAGTGGCGTTTCTGGCTCTCTATCTGGTGAGGAAATGTGACGTTTTTGGTTCTCTTGGATAAAAAGATATTTATGAAAGTCCATTCGCTAGTGACAAAAAATCAAAATACAGAAAACAGAGCAATAAAAGACCCAAAAGACACACTAAAAAGTCCTCTTTTGGCAGCGCCGTTGCAGAAAAATCCCTTGAGCGTTGACACTAGGTAAACAAAAGACATTTTCATGGCAATTTTATGACTGCATGGAAAATTTGCGCCATAGATGTGAAAATTGTCAACCCGAGGACGAATCCGAGGTCGACAATACTCACTATAGTCGCTATTTTGGCAGATAGTATCTTGAGCTTTCAGATTTGGATCGAATTGACCAGTAAAATTTGAAGTATGAACGAACGTTTATTGGCAGTAAATGAATAGAAGTTGTCTTACAAAAAATTGGCAGAAGCAATTCCTATTTTCAAGTCACGACATTTTATTACAAGTAGACATTGTTAATAATTGGCGGTGGAACGTTGTTTCTAACGATATAAATTTCATCAGTGGTGTCAGCACTAGTAAGCAAATGACCATTATTGTTGAAAGTAGCACCTGCCGGTCTTAAACATGTATGACAACTGTTCACAGCATTTGATGTGAAGATAACATCAATAGCTTCTCCAGTTGGTGTCTCCGTAGCTCTATTTTATGAATAAAATAAAATTCTTTCCGTTTTGGATGAACATCTAATTCTATCTTGCCTGTTGAATGGATACCATGTGAACTGTACATCTCTCAAGGACCATCTAGATTAATTTTGTAGACTTTGAATGGTGACAATGAGCAGTTTTTTCAGATTTATCAGTAAAATTCTAAGCTTCAATCGAAGACAAGAGAATTTGTGGATGATAAGCAGAAATTAACAGTTTGAAATGGTTCGTGTTGCGAGGTCGGGTCGTAGCGAATTCAGTATTGAGATTTTGATCACAACAAGCGACATGCGATTAAAAAGAAATACATTTTGGAAGGATATTGTTACCTCAATCCACCCCTGGTCATATCATTGTGTAACGGTGTTGGCTAACATCAACGACTAAAATCATCTTTTGTAGATATGCAACATAATATTCGACTAAAACGCAATTAGTCAATCACGACGTCTCGCTAAATTTACAGAAATTGCTTCAACGATATCTCGTCAAACATTCCTGATTGTGAGGTTTAAATTTAACCTAATCTTATCTCTTGATTGGGTTTTCCCAGATATCAAACACTTTTGCAAACGACAAACAAATCTCTCCACTGAAGTATTTTCGAGAGCATTCATTTAGCACTATTCGTAGCATATGCTAAATGACTACTTTCGAGTTCACAAAAGATGCATCAGCAAGAGTTTGAACGTTTGAAGCAAAAGTTGTGCTGGAAATGAGGAATACTTCCACTAGATAGACAAATAGTAGATTACTATACCAGGGAAGTGAATTGATATTTCGTATTCAGATACTTCTACCGAAGGCTTCAGTACGAGGTACTTTTACTCATCTGGATACAAAATATCAAATTACTTCCCGTGTGTAGCATGCTATTCTACTTTAAGAGCGAAGTAAAGGGTTTTTACTCGAGGGTTCTCAGTTTTGCGTAGAACTTTATGCTAGAGCCGAGAACAGTTTTAGCAAATATGATCGGCCATTGCACTCATTCCCAACCGTATCCGCATTCGTAGATCAGACACTTGCCTACGATAACATTATCTTCCAAAATATTTTTATTTTTAACATTAAGACATTATATCGCTTGTTGTAATCAAAATCTCACTATTGAATTCGCTACGATCACTCAACACAACAGTTGATTTCTGTTTATCATCCACGAAGTCTTTGATTGACGTGTTGAATCGCTGATAAATCTGAAAAATTGTATCTACCACATGCCCACTGTCACCATTCAAGGTGTACACAACTAATCTTGACAGTCCTTGAGAGATGTACAATTATCATTCGCTATTTACTGATATGATTAAGCATCATTTTGCTTCTTAACACCTGATTTTTCGAAATTTATTTAGTCAGTAGCTACACTGCAGACCCGAGAGCATATCTCCAAAATGGGATTAAAATTACCACTGTCACTTCTTCTGTTAGCTTCTTTGTTAAGCTATGTAGTAGGTCAAGCTCAGCTTGCAACGACGGCGCCGTTCGTTGCCCAAAGATATGCAAGCGTAAGGATAATCTTATCATTGATAGCTCAGTTGCTAAGAAATAATTTCGATAGATACCCCGTCCCAGACATATGATTTTGGATCCGGCTGGTGATGTTTTGGTAGTAAGTCAATCTCCGAGCAGAGTTACCGCAGTTAGGTAATGTATTTCAAGACAAATCGTTACCTTGGTACATCGGTTTAAAAATTATTTGAACGATAGAGAGACCAACCACGGAAATGGAACCATTACAGTCACAACAAGAATGATTCTTGACGGTGCTGGGCTAGGCATAAATCACGGTATCGCGTTCTTTGGTGGATTCCTTTACGCATCGAGTCCAACCCAAGTTTTCCGTTGGCCATACACTCCCGGTTTTTTCCAATTGATCAATCAAGCTACTCGACAACTTGTTATCACTGGTATTCCCAGTGTTCAAGGACATTCCACCCGACCGCTTGTGTTCGATAACCAAGGCAGATTGTACGTTGCCATTGGTACCCAAACAAATGCAACTCCCTCACCACATCGGTCTAGAATCTTGAGATTCAATAGTTTGACTGGTCTGCCAATTCAGTTTGGAACTGGTGAAGTTTTTGCTCATGGTTGCCGAAACACCGTCGGCCTTGGATTTAATGCTAACAACGTATTGTTTGCCGTCGATATGGGAGCTGACATGGTAATGAAGAGATTGATTATTTAGAATTATACAAATGATTTTAACGAATAGCAAAGTTTGAATAAATTTAAAAAAAAATTGCATTTAGCTTGAACGACAAGACGTAGGGGCAAGGTGGGGAGACAATCCAGGAGACGGTAAATCAAAATTGAATAATTTTTTGTGAGATAAAAATTCATTCAAATGTTACATTTCACAGAAATGAACAAGCACGATTTGCCATCAAATCGACATTACGGATGTAAGTTATCCTCATTAAATCTCTCGAGCGCTCACTTTTATTTACTCATTCTTTGTTACAGTTCCTGATTGTTGGTATGTATCATTGAATCGAGTAATCGTTAAGACAATCTTTCACTTCAACTGAAACCAGTCAGTAAACATTGAGTTGCTTGTGGTTATACGCCGCTTGTGATTATACGTCTGACAAACGTTTCAATGTTCGTGAAAGAGGAAAATTCTTAAATTTAGGTCAGTTTATCGTCTGCCTGGTCATGCGCAAAGAACCCAATTCGCTTGGCCATTTGCTGGTGTAAATTTGGCCCAAATGGATTCATGGTGTCGTAGTCCAGCCAATGTAAGAATTTAGAAATAGAAAGAGCACAACACAGAATAATGAACGAAATCCATTCCTTCAATTACAGAATGTGCCACCAGTTGTATCTTTGTGAGTAAATGAGCAATTGATCCGATTGTTAAACGTGCCCTTTTGTGTTATTTTAATACAATTTTCTTCAGCCCTGCTCACTCCTCACCTATGTCTATTGCTTTCTATGACGGAGCCAATTGCGGTGTAAACGGAGGTTTTCCTTGTGCGGCTATCGACCATGCTTTTGTCACATTCAGAGGGTAAGAGTAAACAAATATTTCTAATTCAAGTTCGTTTGATAGCGAAAAATAATTTTTCATTAAAGATCATGGCATGCAGGTATTCCCCATGGTTACAAGATGTCTTGGTATCCATTTAACAGGCAAGTATTTAATGTTTATCGAAACAGAAAAGAATCTAAAAAAAATTTATGAAATAGAGCCACGGAGACACCAACAGGAGAAGTTGTTGATGTACTTTTCGCACCAAATGCTGTGAACAGTTGTAACGCATGTTATAGACCAGCAGGTGGTTGTTTCAACAGAAATGGTCATTATATTAGTAGTGCTGATACCACTAATGAACTAGTCTTAGTTAGACACAACGCTTCGCCTATAAATATCATCAATGTCGCTTTGTAATAAAATGTAGTGACTTGAAAAATTTAACAGGAAATAAATCAAAGTTTAATCATCAGCGGTCGGAAATATGATTTGATGGAGTTTAAACGCCCAGTAAGCGAAACTGAAATCAATAAGTGATCAGGTCGATAAAACGACCATCTGTGTTTGCTTCTATGTGCTACTTCGTAATCATCTCCAATCAACTCCTCTTTCCAAATAACCCACAACGATGATGCACACTTTAGCACCATAAACTAAGCTCTCGTTAAGACATTCTACGCATGAATATTGCGACTCATTTCCAATATATCGTTCAGCAACAATAGACCCCCGCTCTCCCACTGCGTGTGTATCTTATAATCATATAACTGTTATCACACCACAATACTTCAGAAAATGTAGAAAGCCCTACCACCCACTGTGCTTGATTTGGAGTCATGCTAAGAAACTTGGGTCTAAGTTTATTCATTTTCAATTTTTTTTCACTGGAAAATATGTTTTTGCAATAGATGTATGAGCAAAGCCACCTTCGGGCCACAGCCAACCGAGAAAATTAATGGGTTGAAATAGATAACAATCGGAAGTTTAATTATTCTAAAATGTTGCTAATAACCATTTAGTTTGCGGATTAGATTCGGTAAATTCCTAAGAACTTTAGTGTGAAAGAAAGAATGCAGAATTAAAACTTTGACGGACGGCTTCACATCCGTTATCGATAAGGCAGCCAAAAAAAGTATTGAAAGTCTGTGGCGAATTCGATCTTACATAGTAAAATATGTGCTCAAACAATTGAAGTAGAAGAATTGAAATCAATACTTTGAAAAGGATTTGACCAAAAGAAGTAATGGACCCAATAAAAATACTGTTGATGTGCTTGCCGTCTGTGACATTTAGTAGGCGTTAATTTGACAGCTTCAGATTATCTCAATACTCGCCTTTATCAGTCAGATTTAGCGTTATTGCTTGAATGATAATTACGCATTCGAAAAATGTGGCGTTATCTGTTCTTTAAGTAGCCTTTCAATACGACTGATATCTGTCGTGAGATAAGAAAAATCTTTTTTTAAACATTGACCAAATCAATATTCAGTATTGAATGTACGGAGACATGAGTCCTATTAGAAGACTAATTACCTTATCTTAGTCCTGAGGTCGGTGCGAGGTGCTTTGTTAGGCGTTAGATATGTAATTGATTGTAGCTCAAGGCCGAGTGACACAATACTCATCTAGTGCCAAATAACGCACTTTGGACAGAGATTCATACAGACGCATCTAAAGCTCGTCATTTTCGGACAGTATGATGTTGAGTGGAAACCAAGCTTATAGTCAAACGTTGAAAATGGAATTGGATCGGTCAAACATTGAGGAGACCCTGCGAGAAGACCGCATTAGAATCCACATGGAACCCGAAGGAGAGGAAGATCGAAGCGATTGGTCGTTGATGAAGTGAGAGTAGTTAACAAAAAATGGTGTTGATTATGGCAGTTTGTTGATCAAAATCAGTCGAGTTAGCAATTGGCTTCGGGATATAGTGTTCAGATTCAGAGAATCTGACCTTCTCTTATTTGTCGTATTGCGATAAAATGTGTCGCTTACGTTGCGTAGACTACTTTTGTATAGTTTTACTTCACTAGCCTTAAAATTTATTATTCTTGAGATATCAAGGCAACCCGCTTGGAAACCCTTCTGTGAACTTAGCAATTTTCTCGTTTCTCTTTCAAAGCAATTTGTCCAGATATGAAATGTGCAACATTTAGTAACATTTGTCATTTTCTTATTTGGTTGTGACCACTTTTCACTTCTTTGATCATCGGCTAAATCTTTTCCTCAAACAATTTGCCGATTTGGGATTTTTTTCCAACCAAAACAACCCTAAATTATTACAACGTCAAATGTGCCAGACAAATTTTTTTCTTCCTTCGCGTAACACTTCCTTGATCTCTCATCGAATATTATATCTTCAAAAAATTTGCTTTAATAAAAAAAAACACACCCTCGTTGCCATCATAAGTAGATGAAAAATACATATATTTCCTCCTTCAGAACATATCTACATTTTTATTTAGGTTAAAAGAAGGAAGACGAAAAATTTACATACAAATTTTCACATTGATATGAAGAAGAAGAAAAAATGAAAAAGAGAAACAGTCGGGCTAGGTAGGTACAGTACGGTACACATCTATTTATACTCTCTACACATCATATCATACTTTGGATATATCTTATTCAAGGGAACCAGAGAACATTCTCATACATATTTTTCTTGTCGTGTGTGTATGTGGTGCTCGACGATCGTTACTGATGCACATCAGTTATTTTTAACGAAAAAAGGGATAGCTTCGGAAAGCCAACTTATCTGATACCCACAAGCATTAGCTTTCAGATGTCGGGTGTCAGATGTGATGGTTGAAAGACAGAACAAGGTAGAAGCCACCTGGCAATAGTTTCGATAATTTCCAACAGCCTGATGCAGATTTGTCATTGTTTCTACAATTTTTGAAGAGATACTGACTGAGTCTTCTGTTATTCAAACGAAGACTATGCTCAATATTGTACTGTTCCATTCCCGTCAACTTAATAATATTGCTTGAGCCTACTGTATTACAATTAAACTGTTTGCAACAACGATAAACATATTGGGTTCCTTTCCTTACCTACTACTAAGTATCTACAATCAACTTACTAACTCGATTGTGTACGGGTCAAAAGTCTGCAGACCTGAAAGCTTGAGCTGTACACATACTTCGTTTAGAATACGCCATTTGGAAACTCCAAATTATTTTCTGGTGGTTGATGGTTCATTTTAGAGTCATGGACTTAAGCAATCATTGAAATATTCAACGAACCTGAAATAATTTGAACTTTCGAATATACAGCAAAAACTTCAGTTTCGGCCTGAAGTTTCTTGGGTGTTCGGACCTTTTTCGTCCCAAAACTATGGCATAGCAATAACTCCGAAAATTTAAATTAATTCAGCTTCGTTCAGTATTCCAGTGATTGTTGCTGGTAATGTCTAATAGATGAACCATTAATCATAGGAAAAAAATTATATTTTTAATGACGCCGCCCCAAAAATGATATTTTTGTTTCTAGTTTGAATAATCAATTTTCAAAACTTCGAATCCCGGATTTCCATCTTCATCTCTTTTTCAACAACGACATTTGCAAACGAAGACAGAACACGGATTTTTTGAAGAGAGAGAGAGAGTTTAGGAAGAGAGAGTTAGAAAGAGAGAGTTATTTGGCGTCAATTCATACCTCAGCCGATAATGTGCTCAAATATTCTGTATACAAAATTCATCGTGTATGGGTGAAGTCATACATGCAAAGAAATGTTAAGTTGATACGCCTGGGGCGAGGTAGAACAAATATGAGAAGTGACAGCTGGGCTGTATGTGAGAGAATTTCCCAATATTGTATGAAATTCTCTTTCGATTCTCTTACATATAGCCCAGCTGTCACTTCAGATTTGTTCTACCTCACCCCAGGTGTACCAACTTAGCATTTCTCTGCATACATGTCGCTCTTCTGTGTAGAATTCGTTGAGGGCACGAAACACCTCAAGGACCCAGATTATGAAGCTTAGGTACGTACGCCTAAGAACGTTACTTTTATGCTATACATAGAAGAAATCCTTTACAGAATGCTTTACAGTCACTCACCGGAATTGAACCCAGGTTTTCTTGGTGGAAGGCTAGTACGTTACCACTGAGCCACTATCGCACTTTGAGGGGAGAAGGTGTGCAGCAAAATGTGACTTTGCGTGACGGGACGAGGGGGGATGGTCGAAAATTCCAAAAAATAGTGTGACATAATATGTGAAATCCCCTAATCAAATTGGTTCTCTTTTGCACTCTTCATGTTGGTACAATGCATAATGGGCAGATTATTATACAACGGACATAACAACCAACAATACGAACAAGATTTTCAAGCCGACACAATGCTTTGTCCTATCAAATTGTTTGAAAACTAGATTTGGTTATAGCAGGATTCTATACGAGACCCTGATCAATATTCAACGAACATTTTCGTACAGAAAGGCACCAGAACTTATCCGATTTGCTCTCTGTTCAATGGGTGCATTAAAAGATGTTTTTTTCCATTCAGTATTTACATGCATAAATATTTTCCTTTAAAGAGGATAATGCTAGGTGTTACTCTCGACATCGCATTATAGTTACTCAGTCAGAGTTTTCACTTGTTTTTTTTTCTCTGTGCCTCGTAAAAAAGCTTCAAAATGGAAAAATGGAAAAAATGTCCATTTATTATGCATAAGTGTGTGAGAATACGCAGTGTATACCGTCGTCACATTTCAAATTTTCAATTGAGACTGTAAATTCACATATTTTTTCGAAACAGCAATGGGGAAGGTTCTTTTTTTTGATATGTGCATAAAATGGGATGCTATTTGCAGTGTTGATGATATAAAAACGTGTTATAATGCGATGCTAAGCATAATCTGTGAAGGATTTTTGTCGTACGATGTACGATGTGCTTATGGCTTAGGAAGAGTGAAAACGAACTGATTTCGGGTTTTTTGGAATGGGAAAATATAAATTTTCTTATCAAAAGTTTGGGAGCCACTTAGCGAAAGTGTTGAGCAAAAATGTTTTTATTCATGGTCTTGCTAACATTCAGCACTAGGACTTAGACGTACTTAAAACGATGAACAAATGAATCAATAATAGGGTGTCCTCGGTATAGAGTTGAAAAAACCTGCTTAGAAAACGCCGATATTCCCAAATGTAACGACGACAAGCAAAAGGTTCTTCATCGAACACATGGCTACATTTTAAACAAACGAAGTAGTAGACTCAATGACTTACTATGTCATATTCCCAACGTTGATAAAAAGGTTGGGGTGTATTTCCAAGCAAATTAAAATTTTCAACAACAAAGCCGTCCTCAATTCTAAAACGCCTGATTAAAATTTCGATAAAAGCTCTCCACAAAAATACAAACTTGAACCGACTAATAAAGACTTTAAATGTCATGCGAATGTTTCTTTCATTTTTCCGTTTCCCATTTTCATCTAAATCCAAATTGAATCGACAGTCTAATGATCAGAAACGGTTTCCTTTCTTTCAATTTTGTTAAATTAATAGGAGGCACTAACCGAAAAATACGTTATTTTGTTGCGGATGGGTTTTTTCTTTCTGTCTCCTCTCCGTTCCTCTTTGTTTGTTCATGTACATAACCATGCCATACATTTTAAATTCAAATACAAATTTCAATGTGGAATCCTTCAAAAACTCATTAAAACAATATTATACAAAATCTGAATGGAGATCTATTCAAATTGTTTAAGGTGACAAATTCGAAATTGTGTTGAATTTAGTCCGTTAGCATTTGTTGGAAATGGAGGTAAAGTTTTGTCATGCAATTTTGTTGTGTTTCTTTTTTTCTGGAAATTAAAGTTTTGCAAGAGAATAGTCTTCGGAAGGCAACAATTTTACGTTATTTGTAATTGAATGAAATAAGAAATCTTTGCTTCCAGAACGATGTCACTTCTTTCTTTCAGAAGATGTAGTTTTTATGGTGGAACACATTCAAATCTGCAGCAGAAACTTTAGGAATTGATTGACATTTAGAGCATTACTCACAATTTTGAATGGTTATTCAAAATTGCATTTCATAAGGTTTGTGTGAAAGCTCAACTTGACAAAAATAAAATGAATTTCGTCAAGTTCAGCTTTCACACAAACCTTACGCGAAGAGATTCGTTTCGTGTCGTGCCTACAGAAGAGCACAGAAACATTAACAGGTGGCGCTGGAAGCAACACCATCTTAGCGTCTTCATTTTTGATATTTGTTGCTGGCATAGCCAGAAAACGGGTATGCGAACCAACAATTTAGAAACATTTCGGTTTTTTCTATGGTTCCAACACAGACACTAACTTTTGTAAGCTTGTAAGCATTTGCTTCACATAATCATTCAAGCACTCGTTCATGTGTTACTTTTCCATGGGTAAAACGAGAGTTGGTGACTGTCCACAAACGACGTCAGTGCTGCCAGCATATTTTCGTCATCAATAACTCGATCGACATGTATTTTGTGAAGTCAGCCAAGTGTTTTATGGTCATTCAGTGGGTCTATTTTGGTGTTCAAACACACATTTGATTTCATTGCATTATCTATCGAGTTATTGGCGATTCAAATATGCCAGAAGCACTGAAAGAAGACGACGTCGTTTATGAACTGTTTCTTGTTGTCGCTTTACCACAGGTGTTAACATGTCTGATGATTCTTCGGTTTGCAAAATTTTAATTATCATTCTGCCTATAATTCGCCAGAAATGTACATGCAAAAAAGTATGACTAGTTCTGAAGGTCGCTGTTGCGTGGTCTGAATAGATTGCATTTGTAAGAAATACAAGGCGGTACAGTGAGCACACACCTTGCTATGAAATATGAGACACTAGTCCGGGACTTCATTTTGTCATTTCAGGAAATTTGTATAGATGCTACCTGCCTAAAACCCAAATCGCAAAATCTATACCTTTCCCAATGCGCCATAGCTGCGATGATCCAAATACATTCCGACTGAATCGTGTGAATTGGTTTTGTTACGAATTGGAAACGGCTTTTCAAAAAGTAAATATAAATTAAATGACTCGCCTCACCCCTTCTATTTACGTACACGCAATTTCAAAGGGTTTCGTTCCTTTCTTTTTTTTCCTCTCATCCACCCGGAGATAATAAAACTTTCGGCGAAAAGCTGATTAAAATGTTTCGGATTTGCACACTCAAAAAGACAAAAGTATAGAGAGAGGAGAGTACAGAGAGGTTTTTGTGTATCCATTCTGTAAAATGTCATCTGGCTTGTTTGTATAGAGTCGATTGATGTCTATACGATGAATACGACCCCCCAATGAATTAGTATGGGCCAGATTTTTTGTTGCTGTTGATTATTTTAACATTTTCCAGGAAGAGGGAAAATGAAGCCCTCGACAAGAGTGCGGTATTGTAGCAAAACTCATGGTCTCATGGAGTTGATTGCTATTAAAATGAGACCAGTTTGTCCACCGTTTTTTTTTCATTCCATTTTAACTAGATATGACTGCGAACTATGGCAAATATAAATGACTCTACTCAGTTACACCTGCATGTATAGCTTTTTGTTGGATCGTTCAATTGAAAAAAAAATCATCTAAAGGAAAAACGTCTCATCATTTTTTTCCAACAATAATTGGATTTTCATCTGGGTATTATTGAAAAGATTATTCCTTGAGGAAGAAGACGAAAAAAAATGAAAATTTCTCTTCATTTCTGATTTTTTTTTATTGCCAACGTGACACATGACATCTTCAAGTTCAATAGATTGAGGCAATTCCATACACACACAATATATAGAAAGGAAGGTATGTTGGTGTGTGGTGTGATTGTGGATAATTCTTGTGATTCGTCTTTATCGTCTAACAGATGAGGCGGTACACACAAACCGAAACCGTCGTCGTCGTCATCGTCGGGAAGAGTGTTTTCATTTATTTTTCTTTTCTTTCTTCCTCCTTTTTTGCCTTTCTTCACTTTGGTGTTTAAATGAGGCACGAAAATTGCGAAATGCGTGACATTTTTCTGCTTAAGAGATAATTTGTGGAAAAACATATTATTGAAACGATTGAATTGTGGCTCACTGGCTGGCTGGGTGTGGAAAAGGTGAAAATATAGGAAAAGAATAATTATTTCAAGGGGAAAAGTGTTTCAGTCGACTTGGTTGTATTGATGATTGATTTGATGTGGAAAATTTATGCTTTTGAGGAGGATTAAATTGAAATATTTTGCGTTCTCTTCTCTCGTTTTTTTTTTACCTTTTTCCTAATGGAATATATTTGTATTACACACAGCGTCCAATAAGTTAAAACATTTTCTCCGAATGACGAAATTCAGTAATGTCGTTTGTGTGATGATTGCTTACCTGGAAAGAAGAGAAAAGAAATTTTAAATTAAATATTAATTTTCATGCTACGATGACGATATTTTTGGAGATTAAAAAGAATTTGACTGTAGAATGAATTGTTGCTCCAATACTTAGGTCGTTATTTCGATTCATTCGAGTGTTTGTACGTACGACAATCTTGTACTTCAAATTACTGTTAGTATCGATCAGGTTGCAAGGTGATATTGAAACATTTAACGGTTAGGCCACCAGTGGCCTCCAAAACAGTATACTAGAGTTGGGAGACCCTCATGGTGACCCTAGACGGTGATTTTCATTAATTTCTCGTACAAAACATCGACGACTACACCTTCAAGCAGGGCCGGACCTGAAATGTAGGAAAAAGTGAAGAAAAGACGTCAAAGTGCACATCGGAAAGGCGCCAATACAGCAAATTGAATGAATTCATTTCCCAAGTAGCCGTATATGGCCAGTCCGGGCCTGCCTTCAAGGAAGTTCATTTTCATTATTCCTGGTGCAGCCTTATTAAAAATCCAATTTTCTATTAGACAATCTATTTGGTAATAATAATACCAATGGCACCTGTTCGTCGCTATCAGAACTGTTCAGGTTCAGTGACTGTTTCGATTGCTGGAGTGTTAGACTGAGTAACTGCCAGCTAGTGCAGATTAACTACACTATAGGGACTACATGCTCAACGTGTATTCAGAACCACGCAGATGAAACTGAGGGATCATTTTTTCAGTTTTTTCGCGTGCTACTTCATCTGGAACTACCTAAACACCCATCGAACCAATTCTAACCACAGCTCTACCGGTATGGAAGTTGTTATTATTGTTTTTGACGTTTAATCATACCTTTGTATACCAGCTCGGCTGGTTCCTAGGCTCCAGCTGGATTCGAGTGCCTAATACACAAATGCTTCGTTATAGTTCGTTTTGTATTGTTCGTTGTGATATTACTACCTCAACTACCCATTTTATGAAGCTTGGATGAGCCTAGGAACGTTACTTTCATGCTATACATTGTAGAAAAATCCTATACAGAATTTGTTCCCAACTGGGTTTGAACTCTAGTACTCTTGGTGGAAAGTCAGTCCCTAACCACTAAGCTAACCCGTTCTTTTGCTATTGCGTGTTGTATTCCTCGTTGTCAATAGATTTTGCAGTTCTCTTTTGGAGTTTTCCCCTTTTATCTCTGTCCCTCTTTTATCTCTGTCCCTCTTTTATCTCTGTCCCTCTTTTATCTCTGTCCCTCTTTTATCTCTGTCCCTCTTTTATCT
>JANTFA010048340.1:0-15209 GCA_026413405.1 Phytosciara flavipes | reverse complement strand
TAATTTCGACTATGCTTTTATGGTGTTACACTTAACTCGCTGGCTGCGGAATAGGAAAACAAACACACTCCATGTGGAAAAATATTTTCAAAACCACGCACACATAAATTGACCGAGAATATAGCAGAGAATGGCTTTATTAAAGTGAGGGCCAGTGAAAACAATTAACTGGCGTACAGTGTGAGATGAAGAGTAAGATTGTTGTGTGTTTTGCAACAAGTGTATGATTTTAGGGTGAATTGAAGTTGGAAACATGATTTCGAGACAGGGTAAAGGGCACATAACATACACACCAAAATATTACAATTATGCCTCAAGGCATAGACACAAACTCACACTCGGCTGGCACGGTTCGGTTAGTGTATGAAGAAATTAAGTGAAGCCACATGCATATTTATAGTTTTGCGGCATTTCCTATAACAACTCAACCTTCCTATTCAGGTAGTTGATGTTTTCATATACAAATTTCCGCAAAGTCCTTTGGCTGGAAGCATATCCTTTTCCTTAAGAGCAATCAGTATCACGCTCAGCCTACGTATCTAGGTGTTTAATCAAACTATTTTCCTTTCCGGAAAAGAATGTGAAACGGAAAATAAGGGATGTCACTAGATAATCTGGGCGACATTAAAATGATGCTATTCGTCTTTGATGATTCTAATGATTGTAAATCTGAAGTCGTGGATGGGTTGACCACTACAGCTCAGAGCAGTACAGATAGTTTTAGAAAATTTAACAATTCACGCTCGAAATTTGAAACTTTTCAATGGATCGGAGCTGCGGAAAGCGTCACGACTGCCAACATCTAAAAAAAATTGCTGTCGCAAATTTACTGATTTGTTCACCTGTTAATTAACATTCTCAACAAATTCTATCTATTTATTCTGTGCCATCTTCAAGAATATCAAAGTGTTTTTGCAATTATTTAGATGAGCATTTCTCAAATTCCCCCGCTCAAGACTTCAAGATCGCTTCAATCCCTACATGTTGGTGTCGATTATGTTACAATGGCCTCAGTTATATTTTGTAGTGCTGAGTCAGCTGACTGAGACACAAAACAGATAAAAAACAAGACAAGGTAGAAATTGGTCAACTAACAAACAAGTTTCAGTGTAGTAGGCCAGCTGGAACTCTGGGAGTAAAGTCAGAAAACGTTTTGTGCGCAATGCTCCATACAATACCTCTTCACACAAATCTTCCAAAATTCCATACCAGGAGACATTTCAGATTATTTTGTGACTGTGACATCCCTTACTGCTGGAAAATATGTTTGTTTTGCATAAAATATGAAATGTCTCCATTTGCGGCAAATTAAGTTATATTTTAACACAAACTTGTGTCTAACCGAAAGACTTTGTGTTGCTTGATGTTTTGATTTCGTTAGTTAAAGACAAGAAATACTTTAATTTATGCTGTTGATTTGCCATTCCATTTTCACTGTTTTGACTGCCGATCAAAGTTTCAATAGGTCTGTTTCAAGGTCGGCTGATATGTCAATCGGCATCCAGACAACAGCGAATTTAACCTCACTTTGAAGTTTAAACAAAAGAAAGCAAAGGAAATTTTTTCAAGTTGCGGCTATGTTCAATCATCTGGATTACGCTCCGTTGTTTTCGGCCTGTCAAAATTCGTCTTTACCGTACGATGGAACAGACCTCTATATCATCGCAGAACCAGCTCTGTTTTTATGACGTCAGCGGAATTATGTTTTAGTTTTCTGACGTCAGTAGTATTATTATCGAATCTATTACTTCTTTTGTTCGACACATTTGCTATTGATGTTGCATTTGCGATTTTCACGCATATATAGGCCCTATATTATAGGGGACGTAACTTTCTATGCAGAAAAATTTGAAAATCGGACACGAATACTCTCACTATTTTTCCGTAACGCGTCACACAGTTAGTTGTAAAAAGTCAATAGTTTGCTTCACTAGTTTTGACATTCGCTTTATTATAAATGACCGGTATAGATTTCACCCACGCAATTTTATTATGAAAAAACATTGAGGCTCAAATGGCGTTGTAAGGTATACAGGCCCGTAACCATGTGGGCTCTGCCATTTACAAAATCACTTCATCCCTTCTAGGCTCCTGAAAGTCATATCAAATCTTGAATTTTTTTGTTCACAACGACCCTTGCGCTTCCCCTAACAATATGGTCTGGTTACTTGCCTGAACATAGCCTGATTTCTTCGTTCCATGAAATTTGCTCTAAGAAAACTCGTACTGCTTCCGAGCTATTTCAAGACCCAATTTCGTTCATAACGGGACAGGATATGAAATTAGTCATTCGAAAATAGTGTATTGCAATATAGCCTACTGTTCAGCAAAGTTTATTTCGAAATTGTGGGCTCGAGTTCACGGCATGTAGTCACTCCCCTTAATTTAATACAAGCGAAAATAAGAATTTTTTTCCAAACTAAAAATCGAGCATTTCTGTTAAAGTACGGTAAACGAATTTGGAAGTTTCATAAAAAAAAAAAATTATTCTGCAATGTACTCAGCCAAACGTTAACGAAACTGTAGCTAATCGTATTTTGCGCAAACTAATGCATATGGCAGAGAAAATATTTTGTCGATTTCCGCCAGAGTATACAAATCGAAAGTGTAATAACAATAAAATTTTATTTTATATTTTGTTCATATAATAATTTTTGGGATCCTTTAGAGAACGGAAATTGGATTTTTAGATTAGTTTGTTCGGATCTGCAAATTCAATTGGAAATAATTGAAATGCTCTGATGCTAGAATTTCGGCCATGTATGGTGTGATGATGGCGTTGGTGCGGACGAGCCGTTGAGCATATATGAACAGGATAATCAGAAATATGCGTATTATACGTACACATTCAACGTGGGTTATTATTTGAATAAAAATATTCAACTTGGGATTATGTAACAACAATTTTCAGCCGGAATTCATCCGAGTTCACATGCCCAACAAAGCATGTACTTATAGAACCACTTGGAAATAGTTTCAATTAGCAAGACTACAAGACAACACAGAGTTCTCTCTTAAATCTCTTAAGTATGAACGATATAATCCACAAATTAGTCTAATTAGTCAAAAATGTCTGGAACACGCTGCGGGGCCCAATATTTACGTTACATTTCGTTCCAACTGACAATTTATTTATGTGGAAAAACGAATTGTTTGCGGTTTTACTGTTTGTTAAACATGGGGCGATTAAGATAATTGGAAATTCTAATATTTGTGCTGTGAACCTCTTTTCATATATTTAAACAACGGTTAATGCTATTCCCAGCATGAAATTGTCGGGACGTACTATACGGAAAACGTGCTGATGATGGTATATATCCTTTCTGCTATAATATTGTATCATTTTTACATGCAAACTTAAATCACAATAGAAATTATATTGCTTTGACAATAGAATCTGACTATCGATGCAAAATCTATCCACCATTTTCAGTGACATTAGTTGTAATTGTGAGCCTCAAATAAAATACACGCGGGAGCGTCATTATACAAACAAAACAAAAAATCACCGTGGAATTCGAGGGGAAACTACTACCAAAAAGGCGTGACTCGACTTTGTGACCTAAGTAATCATTGCTGAGGCTGGATGACTTAAAATGTCTTCCACGACTCATCGTCACTTTAATTCTCTTTATTTTATGAATTCTCTTATTTTTTTTACTAATTTCTCTAATTTTTCGAGATCAATTCATACCATTGTTTCTACCGTGCGACTAACCAAGTTACATCTAGTTCACTAAGAATGAAATTAGTAGGAATACCGGAGTCGCCCAACAATGTCTTGACCGGTAAGCCGAGTGACAGCAATGAACCCAACTACCCCAGATTTGAACCGATTTAATCAGCTGTGTCTGACATTCTTTTTTTTCTGTCACGGTTGGGAATCGAACTCTCCGCACTGACAACTTCAATCGTTTATTGGAAAGCAAGCAAGCTAACCACTAGGCTTTTGAGCCGTAACATGACTTTTGTGACTTAACATGAACTCTTATGAATTCTGTGACTTAGCATGACTTTTGTGAATAAACATGTTTTTGAGTTCTTTGTTCCCATACATAACAGGAACCAGGCTTTTATGTACTTTTCATATTTCATACTTGAGTGACTTTTAAGAATTTTCTGACCTATACTGGCTTACGATGACTTGTGACTTTTCGGAGTTCATGTGACTTTTGTGACTTGAGAGGGTGTGCACCCGACTTTTCGTATAGTTTCCCCCCTCGGTGGAATATAAATTACCGCAACCAAAACAAATCCATTAAAATAATTATTATTTGCACGACAATATGTGCAGTTCCAGAGACTGGAAAGTGCATTCTTTTTACGAGAAGCTCAAAAATACATAATTTGTTTATTGACCTAAAACTCGTATCTGCTGAGCTGCACGCAATGCACACAAATATCAAAACAACAGAAAAAATTGTTTTGATTTAATATTTTTTCTGTTATTTTCATACATTTCTAACGTTCCATTTTTTTATGCGATAGAAAAACCTGCTGATAAACACGCTGATAGCTTCAAATCGTAAAAGTTTATTTTTTTCCATTTTGTTGTTTTTCGGTTGTAAAAATGAAACGAAGGCAGTCATTACACTGTTTCCCCATTGGCAGTTCACGTTTAATTCCATTAAATTATGCACATGCTGAACAAAATAAATAATTTCCCAGATAACAGGAGCGCATACTTGCGCATGGATTAAAAGAAAAACACAGAATGATAAAGCGGTGAAGGAATAAAAGCCGGTTCAATTAACCCAGTCATTGTTTATTGCTGTACAACATAAATATGGAAGTTTTTACGATTATATCACTTTTTGTTTATGTTGCTCACGTTGTAATTAATATATACCCCCCTCCCTTATAAATCCACTACACAAAACCAATTTTCCGATGCCATATGCCGGTACAACCTGTTAATCGTTCATGCATTTTATTCGAATTAGAAGAACACAATGCAATGTCTCAATATGGAAATCTTGATGGAAATGTAATTAGATTTGAGCTCTTACTTCATACTTTTCAAAGATGCACGGTAAGTCAACTCTTTTATCTCTTGAGTCTTCACACTCACGGTAGTGTTTCAATGACAATCTTTTTTAAGAGATATAAAACTGTGGAACTGAATTTTGTATCTGGAAAATGGAAAATCGATTTTCCAGCCGGAAAAGCATTAAAAGTCAAATATTTCCTGAACGGTGAAACTTTTTTGAGATCTGATTTATGTTCTGAATAGTACCATTCAATGTCGAAATTTCATGGAAGAACATTTTTGTTAGAAGAACAAAATGTAGTCGGTAGCGAAGACCAACTGAAAATAAGTCACGAAAAATCTTTTAACTTTAAAGTTCACACGTAATTTAGTCGGTAGCGAAGACCTACTGAAAATAAGTCACGAAAATCTTTTAACTTTAAAGTTCACAAGTAAGTGCGCTTCAGATTCGAAAAGAAATGCAAAAATATTTGTTTTGACGCACAGTTTTCGTATGGTGGTAGCGTTAAATTGACAGAAAGTCCGTTCAAAAATTCAAATAATTTTGGCGCACTTACGGCGTGAGTTGCCTCACACTATCAAATCAAAACCGGCTCCAACAAACGAGAGCGTTTTCGAAAGCTGAAGTTTTCGAAATCTCTACGGCGAGCAGTTCTTTGGAAGTGGAGATATAAGCCAGGATTTCTAGAGTATCTAGAACCGTGATTTCCAACATTATTTTTTAATTTTTCACGAGCTGAAAAGTGAGAACCACTAGAGGGATTTAAGAAATGACAAAAACACAAAAACATCCCGGGATTCTGTGGATTCTCTTCTGCCCATTTACGTACGTAGTTCAATAGTGTGATAGAGGCGTGAATTCTGCGTTTCAATACGAATAACTATTTTTATGAGTTATCCACTACTGTAAAGTCCTTTCTCGATGTTCCATCGTCTTCCCAGCTCTAGAAACTGTAGATTTCACGTGTATTTATTGGATTGTTTCCGTTCTCTTCTGGATTTTAGTTCCTGTGACTATGTTGCTGACAGATCATCCAGAACCATATTAGAATACCAAGATATCCAACCATCTCAGTCGTCACCATGTAAGATCCAAAACAAAACATTTGAATCTAGACGGGTTTTTAGAATTGATCCTGGGATCACATTTTAGAACCAAAAGAGAGTGATGTACCTTAAGATAACCTACGTTTTAAATACGTATGCGTAGTCTGATTTGGCTGTCTAGTAACCAGGTAACCACTTCCAAAACATTTCCATCGTCTTTACCACCAATGAAAGTATAGACCAGGTATGGTCGAATGTCAAACTCTGTATGGAGCGGAGGACATAGCGATTCCATATAAACAAATTCACTTCTCATGGGAGGTGAGTTTGTTTATATGAAATCGCTATGTCCTCCAGCTTGTATGAACAGACCATACCTGGTTTTAACGTTCATTGTTTACCACATCGTAATTAAGTGTCACCTTGCGTCAACTAATGACTAGTGACTCAACTAACAATAAATTTTGTATGTAGCATGCGTGAGCAAATTAGTTCGAATCCTTCTCACAAAAATCCCATAACAAATTTTGATTCAAACGCTGCCATCAATTAGTGCGAGATAAAGTAATGAAAAAATCCACCCACCAATCGACCAATTCAAAGAAATTAACTATCATCCGACGGCATCTGATCGAAAACGCAGAGCAATAGGCTTTGTGTTGGTTCGGCTGGTCAAGCTAATGTGTTTATCTTTCATTTCAGAGCCTAACAGTGGCAATGTAACTACAAAACTATGGCACACTCAGCCAACCATATTCGATTCAAATCAACCATATCCCAATATATGATTGAATATTTTGCCTTCTACAATTCGAGAAAATTCACAAACACCCACACATGCCCTGCCAATCCAGTGATCAAAGTGATAATATAACATGCTCGATTCATTGAATAAAAATAGTGAATTATTGGCTTACATTATCTTTACAACACTTCATATTTTTCCCATATGCAATGCCAATAGTCGCTCCCTGGTATAATAATGCACACCATACATATACGCTTCGCTCGCATTCAGATGAAAATTGCATTTCTGTCGCAGATGCTATATTGAACTGTCATTTGAAAATTGAAAATGTATTCTGTGTATATGATTTGGATTGGGATTGGGATAGTGTACATAAATATACGTTGTGAAATCTACAATTTACGAAAATAAAATACAAAAAAGCATCAGATAGACACAAACTAAAATTGGTGCTCCGAATATTGGCTGTGATTTCATTTCGTTTTAGGAAAAATCCGTATTGGTTAGACGACAAGCACTTTATTTTTTGTTTATGCGAAAATTCAACTTTCGAATTTCAAGTTTAATTATTTTGAGATGGCAAAGGTCATGCATGCAGAGGTGGATTAATATTAAAGGTGAGTGGGCTTAAAATTTGCAAAAGCACGGGCAGTGAGCGCTCGTTAAATGTGATAACTTTTTATAAAACTTGAAGAAGACTAGGAAGGTTAAATGAAATGAGATTTTCGTATCAGTCAGAAGGTGTAATGGAACATGATGAACAAGTGTCTGAACTTTTACACAAACATGTGACTTGTTAAGTGAGCTTGCCAACTTAGTGGGCTTCTTAATGGTATTTGGTGTAAACAATAGAAACTATGGACTCTTACGAAGAACAATCAAACAAGACGGTTTTAATAAACAAAGTTTGTGGGATTGTCAATGTGTTTGAGAATTTCTTTAACGATGGGCTGATTTTGGGATGTGGGCTAGGCTCACTCCTCCATCGAAACCAACAAAACACTGGCGAGTGAGATGGATAAATGGCGTCGAATCAGATCTTCAGGCGCTTGGAATAAGAAGTTGGCAAAGTATAGCGAATGACAGGCAACGTTTGATCCAGATTCTCGATCAGGCCAGGGCCCATAAGTACAACTTATCTCCAATCAATGTTCTCAAAGCGCCATTGGAAAATTCGGAATTCAGGTTGCATTTAACCTGGAAGACTTGTATTAATGACAAAGTTCACTCAAATTTTACTAAGATTATCAATGAAATATTTCGCCCATTTCATTAGAGCCAGGACTCCTGACATAAGTTCTCATGAAAAATCATGAAAATTCTGAGTTGAAAAATATTTCGCGATAACAGTGAAACTTTAAATCCATTTATTGAGTCAAATCAATTAGGAAACGTCAGATATTTCACTGACTGCCCCACGCGAAAGTTAAACATTACACAGCAATTACTCCTTCGATCAATGACAAGTGGAATACTTGAGTTTGATTTTCCATTTCCATGAATCTTTATGTGGAATTCAACTTTCACATGTGGAAGGCAGTAGACCAGTGGATGTCGCTACGTTTGATGCCTTCCTGAGGAAGTGGTGAGGTTCTATAGAAACATCGACATTTTCTGTAACGAGCTGTCCATTTAGATCCGATATATTTCTTTACAGCCTTCAATACGATCATTGTTGACAATATAACGGTAAAGCAAAACAGTAAAAAAAAAACCCTTAAAGAGTTAATGTGACGCAAGTCCTTGTGCATTACTTCTAAAAAAACAGATATCGCTTTGGGTAACGTATTCTGCGTATGAACGCAATGGACTTTTATCAATTACAATTTATCAAAAGATTCATAACAGAAATTTTAGTAAGTACCTTGGTAAAAACATTGGATGACACAGTGGCAGATGACTCGGCTTCCATCTTTGTAAGTTTTTGCCTTGCATATGCCTCTTCATAAAAAAACACTTTATTCATCATTCCAATGAATTTCTGAGCGGAATACAAGGTTCTAACCTTCCAGCCTCAGATGCCCAGTTAAAATTTTTGGGGCGCCTTCGGAGCAAAGTGGAAGCCGAAAAGTTTCTGCAAATATATTCCATAGCCACAAATTTCGGTTGTGTAGGACTTGCGTCACAGCGCATACACCAACTAAGCTCCATGATAAAACAACGTTCGAATATTTACCATCCGTTTCTATATCATATTTCTTCGAATCACTCGAATATAATTTCGAAAACCGGAAATGTATAGCAGAAACTCAGCCGCTCTCAGTACAGATTGTCACATCGCATAATCAAAGAACGACTTCGTTGTTGAAATGGAATCTTAATCAAAACTATTTTTTTGACGATGAGTAAACAAGTAGCGAATGGCGAAAAAACGTGAAGTAATTAATACGGAAAGTCATTAAAATCATATAAACCATCAGAAATTATGCCTTGCTGTTCTCTGAGAACAATGAACATGTAAAATGAAACAAAATATGAAAAAAAGCTAACAAACAATAAATCGAAAGATAAAAACTTTTTTTTCTGTGCTCAGCTATATTTCCATTTATATTTTCCGCTTCGCGCTCACTTTTTTTCCTGTTGTTAAAACAAGATTCATATTTTTCATATTTTTTGACGTTTCTGAGGGATTAATTAACGATCCCAAGGGCAATATAAAATCCATCACAGACTATATATCGCTTTGTGTGTGTGTGTATGGGCGAAGAATCACTTGGTATGGTAATTATTTGTCCTGCAGTGCAATCTCGTTGGCAATTTTGTTGTTTAATTTCTATTTTTATGTTCTTTAGGAGTAGGTTATGGTTTTTCTTTTTTGTTTTTTAGGAAGAAACTCGTTTTAATATTCAGAGACGAGCTCGTTTTGTAATATTACCTGGAATTGTCGTATGTGTGTTTTGCATGAATCGTTTGAAGTTACACTTTTAATTATAAATCATGATTTGTCAGTCGTATATTTTAGTCATTCGCTGATTTATGTAATTTTTTGTGAGTGATTCTCAGTTTGCAAAGTTAAGTTTCATTAACAATTATTCCTGGAATGTTTTCTGTTTGGGCTGAGTTTTAGCAATAGTGGTTTTGGCTTTTGAGCAGTATATTAACTTCGTAGAATTTGATAATCTCTTTCTCTGCGTTTAGCATCACATGCTCATATAATTCTACAACTGCTCAAAACGTGTAGCAAAAACGGTCTTCATAAATGACGGGACGCTGGCTGTTGGTGACGGTCTATACAAATGTGGGTCAAATTTGGCCCATTTAGCGTGACAGAGGGGGTCAAATTTCATAAAATAGCGTGACGTCATTTATAAACGGTCCCAAATGTATTTATTGCCCTGGATTCTAAAAAACGGGTTGGAACACCTCTGTTATTTGATGTCTCGTAACATGTTCAGAACATCAGAACCTTGTTTTCCCGACTTCTAAGTGAAGGCTAAGCAATTTTTAAAAGTATTAGGGTCATTCCACTGAAAAGGGTGTACGGTGGTTATCGAAAAGCGCGCCAGAGATTGCGCATTGGAGGCAACGTGGACAAAAAGCGTGCGGACTCCTTTGAACTTAATACTTCAACGCGTTTTACTAAGAATCTATCGATTCAATTCTTGAATAGCATTTTGCTTGTTAGCACGGCAACAACATTTTTTTTCTCGAATTGCAACGTTGGACCATGGTACCTTCCAATGATGTCGCCATGTGCAAGAAAAAACTAGTTGTCAGTTTAGGTTGTAACACACGAAAAATCTTCGGACAAGAATATTAGAGTCTATAGACTAGTCTAATTCAGAGAGTCGAGGTATATATGGATCTGTGAAATCTCGCTCACGCTCTGAATTAGACTAGTCTATGAGACTCTCAAACGCACAGAAACTAATGTTACTACGGTCTCTCTATTTCTCTCATTTGAGTAACCATTTTTGATCCTGCACGGGCGGACTGCGATTGACTTTTTCGATCATTTGCTAGCAGAAATATTTTTAGATTTAATTGAATTAAAATATTCTTGCAGCACAAAAATTCTCATAAAGGGTCATCCATAATGACGTGCACTGTTTTTCCGAAATTTTAGACTCACCCATCGTCAATGATTTTCCTATACCTTTAACATGACGTGCAATTTTAACAAGGGACGAGTTCAATAGACACTATATGCCGTGCTCTACTCGTACGGATCCACCTTATGTTTTTTAACATATCTCAGATTGAAACACTAAGGTAAACCGTTCGCCACATAACTTTCTTTACACTATCAATCAGAAGTACAAATTTCTTAGAATTTCAATGACTGTCACCAACGTTAGTTTCAGTACTCTATTTAGAGTACCACTCATGCTTGAAGTGCGTTGCTGTCGCAGACAGTGCAGTACCATATAAGATATATACAGCCTCATTCATAATAACGGATGTGCTACATCCATTTTATGAGAATATTCATTAAATAAGGTTTTCAGTTTATGAAATGATTTGACTTTAGAAAAGAAAAAAATTAGGAAATATTCCAGTCTAACCGGATGCATATTTAGTGCCAGACTTACCCTCCATTTGCGCCACACTTTTACTAAAAATCCTGTAACATAATCAATTCCACAAAATGTGACGAGTGTTATATGCGTTAAAAGTTCTTCTGAACATCCTCTGGCATAATAAATTATGTCTCTATGTGGTTTTTACAATTTAAACATTTTCAATAGAATACATAGGGAAAGTCTACACAAAAGATCCAGCTTTCAAACGTCCAAGCATTCCGTTCACAGTTTTGTTCACATTTTGAAACCTAATTTTATTTATTCAATGTACGGGAATTTCTATCCAACTGCATATGAAATGAAATAAAATTTACTTTAACTGTAAACCGAAAGCGACATGATAAATTATAGTCATTGTTAACTTTTAAATTAGTTAAAATCTATTTTAAGGTTTGCAATGTAGCAAAAGGAGCGTTAATAATGTTAGACTAGCGAGAGCGAGAGACTGAACAAATGCGAACATATTTTCAACCCAGTGTTCTCAATCTTGGGAAGCATTCGTTTCGACAGCGAAAACAGCGGATGGGCGACAATGGATGGATGGATGAGATGGATTGTTTGTTGAATTGATTTATTGCTACATCGTTGCAAAATGATCTAGATCGAGAATTTGGTTATCCGCAAGGTATCTTTTGTGACTGTTGAAACCAAGCAGACCTGAGTAAATCGTCGTCACTACCAAAAGACAAATTAAGGTAAAGATAAATCGACTAATTTTCGACATTCGTTCTGAACATTTTTCCATACAAATTGTATTTTGGTGGCAAAGCATTCCCGTATTTTATGTATTTTCGAAATATTTTGAGACAATAAATGCTTTTCGGGTGAACCCAAACAATTTCATTTATTGGAAAGTGAACTAACAGAAAACGCAAAATTGTCTTTATGGCTGTACCGCACGGACGTGATACTCCTTATAAAGCGACTTCGTGTAGTAAAGGCGGTAGGAAGTGAATGCGGAGTAGTTTTTTTTGTCGGCATCGTCGTTAAACACACAAATTAATTTCGAGCTTTTCAGAATTCTTCAATAAAGGACGAATTCGCGAAAAATTCTGAAAAACGCGTTGATTGGGAATTGAACCCATTTGATTTCTTCGTAATCGAATTCTAATAAAATCAACGTTAAAATGTATCATTTGAATAGTTGAAATTTCAGGCATCGATCAAACCTTATACATCATAGTGCTCGAATATTTTCGAATTCTTAATTAGCTTCTTACAACTGATTCGTCTCAGAACACTGACAAATTAAAGCAACGCAGCATCCAATGACCACCCCCACACACACACACACACACCCAAGTACAACGTTTCCATGAACTTTTCTTGATGGATTTAGGTCGGAATGTATATCGTTTGTGGTATGCCGATTATGTGGCATCTGGAAATTAGACTATCATATTTCTGGGTGCGTTGATTAAAGGTGAAATATTGAATTTGAATTTGATACGTTCATTGTTGGTGCTTGTGCTATTTGTGCTGGTGCATATGTCTTCAACTAAATATGCACGAGGAGTTAAATTTGAAGGTACACAGCAAGCTAGAGATTGACTATGGACTATGAATGTGTTATTCGATTCCATTGACTGTTGTAGTCATTCCCTTGACTGTAGTCATTGCCAATTCAACAGAAATCAACAATAAATGAAGATTTTATCAAATTTTCTATGGTAAAAACGTTAAATACAGAAAATGTCCGTACACTTGTTACCGCAATGACTTGAGTAATTCTTAACCGACTCCCTAAATTTTTGTTTTGATTGACAAAGAACGAAATTCTTGAGGACGAGTTCGTAGGTAGGTGCTATGGAAGTAGCAAGACGGTACTAATCATAGAAAAGAAATTCCTTGTGAGCCCGGTTACTTGAGTAATTGCTACAAGTTTTAGAAAATTTTTGTTTTAATTGACAAAGTATGAAACTTTTATTGTTAAATTTTGTGGATGAATTAGATTGGAGCAGCGACATGGAAGTAATTGTACACACAATTATTTTCTTCAAAATTTCTTTAACAAAAACACGCAGACGATCCATTATAATTAAGAAGCTTCCACGAGAGTATTATAAGTTTGTGCTCGTCTATACAGGGCGTTTGTATACGTAAACCAGCTGGTAGAACCACCTCACCTTACTTTTAGAGTCACGTTGTATTGCGAATTGAAAAAAATCTATAAAAATATTTTCAGTCAAGGGAGCCGACCCACCCTAGTGATGGGGCTTAGTATTTGTGGGACAAAAATGTGTGGAATCTCATTAATAACTCATTCGTTCCCGTTCTTTTCCTCGTCCTTATTGACAATGACAAATTAAATCATCTGTTGTCAACGACAACCAAAACAAATGATGACTTTCGTATGGCATGCTAAAACTAATGGAGTAGTAGTAGTCCCTGGACTAACTGGGTCTTGAAATAGCTCGGAATCGGTGTGACTTTCTCGGAGCAACCTTCAAGGAACCTTATCTGGTATACTCGAGATATTTCGAAA
The DNA here is from genome assembly GCA_026413405.1 of Phytosciara flavipes. NCBI lineage: Eukaryota > Metazoa > Arthropoda > Insecta > Diptera > Sciaridae > Phytosciara > Phytosciara flavipes. The sequence goes on along the minus strand of JANTFA010048340.1, from coordinate 1,416 downwards.
CATTTTGGTTCAAATGTTTTTAGTCACGGGAAAAGGTCTTGGTTTGCTACAAATGCTATTCGATCTACAGAAGAAACTGAATTTTAATTCTTTATCTCAATAGATGAATCGGAGTAAAAGACCATTCTAATTGAAAGTTGTTGCACTGGTGGGCTTTCAAAATGCAGAATTTTTTTTTAATAATTCGTCTAAACTACGAAACGCACAGCCCGCGCTGCCCAACCAACCAACTTACACATTTGTATATACTTTCAGAAAAGACAGACGTTATCGCGAATATTTTCGGGAATCTGTTACTTCGTTTGTTTGAAATATTCGGTTCTGTTCGATCCGAGATCCTTAACTTCATTTGTTTCAACAGAAATTTGTGTATATAAGGGAATGCCATTCGTAGTCAACCGCTTATTGCAGTCGTCATTGTCGATAACATATGACTATCTCGTTCCTGCAAAGTTAGAATTGACGGTTGCAAAGGGCTGTTCACATATTATGTCACACTCCGCGAAGGATGGGGTGTACAGCAAAACGTGGCGGTACTAACAAACTTGGTTCATATATCTGACCCTTTTTGCGTGACGGGGAGAGGTGGTGGTCGAAAATTCCATAAAAAAGCGCGACGTAATATGTGAACAGCCCCAAACGGCTACAGGAACGGCTGACAAAGTTGGACGTTCAAGAAAACCGAACGCGCTATCACAGATAGAAGCTTTTATAGCTAATTACACAATGTGTACGACAGACACAAGAACTTGCATGTAATGTTATCAATGTTGAATATTTGCCTGATGAAATTTTACACTCTAACCAGTATCTTTCGTCAGATATTTTAGCAACGATGTAGGTATACCGACCACAAGAATTGCAAGCATTTCAGTGTAAAGCAATTAGATAATCACAATCAGCTTCCAACAGCTCCAAATCATACATCGGGTCTGATTTGATATTTTAAAAATTCGGTGTAAACTTGAAGTGTGTGTCTTTTGTGTTTTGTTATCCTTTTGGAAACGAACAAAGACGGTTGACCACATTTTATTATAAATACATCCCCTTGCGGAACGGAAAATATCTACGAAAAAGAACATTTTATGTATGACAAAACGTTCTCTATGACGTAACTTCCTTATTTCTTGTGTACTGATGACACAACAGATTTAACTCAGAAAAAGTATGATTCTCGTACATGACCGCATATACAATCCAAACACCATGTAATTCATTGCTATGACAGGCACCACTTTAAATCCATTTGTAAGGAAAATGGAGACAACCTGAAATATTATGGCAATAATGTCATATAATAATGTCATGTACAACACAGTGAAAATATTACCAGAGTTTTTTGTTGTTGTTGTTGCTGTGTGTTGTGTTGAGCTGTCTCTCATACAAATCTAATGGAAAAATATATTTTTTTATAAA
>JANTFA010048229.1:0-15209 GCA_026413405.1 Phytosciara flavipes | reverse complement strand
TTGTCAATTTCGGATAAATTAAGTGCTTCAGTGCGATTAAATTACAGATTTGTTTGATGTACATGACACTCAGTGGATCTGTGGAATCTCTGCAAAGTGCATACACGCACATAGTGTCTTTGTCTTGGAAGATATACGAAAATGTTCGAGGATAATGGTAAAATATCACAGTAATTGTTCACTTGTTTAATTTAGTTTTGCATAACGAATCTCTATGCAGTGATGAAATGATATTCCATTGGGTTAGTAACTTTTTGCAAAGTTTACTTATTGCATCGCCTGAGAATTGAAAAATTTCCGTACATTTGAATAAATTGGCATAACTAACGACGTTCAATTGGCTCTGCTGTGGCTTTTAGTTTATCAAAATTCGATGCTGCAAAATCTCAACTGATATTAATGTCGTTTCCGAAGACTAATCTGTAACTGTTACCGACAATGATCAGCTTAAGGACGTGGAACAATGCTATTCACAATATATGGTAAATTCTATGAGTTGTCCATGCTACTTCGGTGAATTTCACAATAACCTCCGATGAAATTCTCCGAAGTAGCGAGAACGAAAGAGGAACGGGTTGCTGCAGTGGTAGCGTACCAGATTTCCACTCAGAAATCACTGGTTCAATCCCGATGAGGATCAATTGTGCATAAGATTTTTCTTAAACGTTTAGCATGAATATAACGTTCCTAAGCGTAACAAAGCGTACCGAAGCTTCGTACTCTGGGCACTTTAGGTGTTTCATGACATGATTGACGAGACCCGTTCACGATGAATTCTGTGTACAATATATCTGAGTCTAACTTTAGGCGGAAATATAATCAGACAAAAACCTCCTGAAAGAGGATAAAGTGACGCAAGTCCTTTACTTACAAAAGACGTGATATCAGGAAGGGTGACGTTTAAAGTTTCGATACGCAAAAATTTAACTTCAAAACTTATTGTTTAACCTAAAAATTTTATTGTGGACTTGCGTTACGGGGGCTTACTATCGTTCACCCATGACAATCCTGAGGGCTTGCTAACCTATAGGGGTGGTTCGGAATTCACGTAAATCATGTGGTTCACACTCACCAATCCACACTTGCCCGCGTGGTGTTTCATGGCTAAATATCCCTTAACGGGAGGTCCACATTCAGAAATTGATATAAACGGTTACAAATTATAACGAGGACAGCTCATGGAATCTGCCTTATCCGCACTGCTACAGCCTCCCTGAATAAATCTTTCGTCACATCCATTAAATTTTTCATACCGTAAAAAAGTACCCAGTTCCCTCAAGATTTCTGTTCCCATACAGACTCCCTTCTTTTGTTAAGTTATCACATAAATAAAAGGAAAGAAGCAAACTTTACAGCAAAAGAAATATTGTTGGGGTTAATTTCAGAGGATGGAGAGAAGTTTTCAACAAGGTGAGCTCTGCAAGGTCAATATAAAGGGATCGTAATGTACACAATTTTCATCATACGCACGCTTCGGTACAGCATTATAGCATACGTGAAAATACTTTTCAAAAAGTTAATTTAAAGAATGGATGCTTCGGATTTCGATGGAACGCAAACATATCTTCAATCTACAGAACGAAAAACGTGTACTGAACATTAAGCATTCATCGTTGTTTCCTTCTTTTTCTTGGCATTTTAATTGTGTGATTCCAAAAGAAAACGTTTGAACTAACATCCAAAATTTAATCGCTCTTTTGTTGTCGTGTTTCCCATGTTCATTATTTCCTTAAAAGGCCGTGAAAGAATCAGTTTCCGGAAGTCAGTCTACCATCACACCAGAACGTGTACATGAATTTAGTATAATAAAGTTATCATCGTGCATTAAATGGAGCTCTCGACAAAGTTATGGCACTAGTGACACGATGAAAGCACCACTTCATCTTTAGTTTCATGGCAACAGTTTTTATTGGCAAAAATGTCTTCGTGAAAAACTTTATGTTTGAAAAGATCGACGAGTGTTTTTTTCAAGCGGATGCGGATGTATTCCTTTAAAGTATAGCCAGCCGTTTCCATGCAATATTCCACAAAGTTTTAGTTTCCTTTGTGCAACATAAAGATAATCCTATTGACATAGTTAACGGAGAACATTTGCAAACAATATGATACGATGGAAGCGTTGCATATTAACATAACTTTTCTTCATATTTGAGGATGAGGAAATGTGGTGCTAAATACGAAACAGAGTTTCCAAAGTTTTCCGTATAAATTGACTACAGTATTCCACACTATAGGCATTGGAAGCTCGACGGAACATTCACACCTGCTTTGATTCTTTGAATTTAAATTTATTCAGACTGATGACATGGGAACGTGTTCGAAAGCAGAAATGTTGGATATGAGTGAGATATTAAAATCGGGAACATCAGGCTCATTTGTTGCATGGTGTATTGTTTCAAAGGTATTATACTGTCACCGACAAGTTCATTCCATTGAAAACTTGTGCAATATTCGAAACACCAACTAAGCTGGAATATCGTTACGCAATCCAGGAAGAATGATTTAATGAATAAATTAGTGTTGTTTATCAATGATTGTAGGGTTTAAGACAGCCTCATTGTGTATTTGAAGAGCATGGTATAGATCCCCGAAATGAATACATAAAAATTTGCATATTTTTTTGCGAGGCTTATACAGAACAAATACTGCACTCATAAAAATGTTTATCGTAAAATTTCCGGAATATTGGAATCGGTCCTAAAGATATAAATTCAAAATTTTACTGTTCAGCGCAATAAAACAAGAAAACGAAGAAAAAAATAATTGTAGACTGAGAGCATGAGGGCATCTCAGTCCATTTCAAAAGGACATAATATGTTTGTTCTATGACTTATGTTACTTATACATCTGTTATTGAGGTCGACCAGAACTAGGAAATGACATTCTTCAACTAATATGTTCTTATATAGCAAAATAAACATTCAAACAATTGAAGTACAAGATTCAAAATGTATTTTTCATAATTTTTTTGATCAAACGAAGTAATAGACCCGAATAATAAAACTATTAAAATGTCACACACCGTAGAAATGTAAAATCTCATAAATCCCGAAGAGTGCCGAACCCTTCGAAAAACATTAAAATTTTAACATAAAGCATGTCGTGCCAAAACAGGAAATTGAGAAGCAGAGATGTAAGCAACCTATAACGACGGTGATTTTTACCAGCTAAAAGTCAGCGTGACGTTACAGCCACATTGATATCAATACAGTGCAAAGAATAATAGCGAGTTCTTGCTTGTGTCACAAAGGAAGTGTAATGTGTTATGGTGTGCTTGTGAACGTGTAATTTGAAATGAAAAATTGGTGCCACGACGGGAGACGAACCCGCAATCTTCGCCTTTCCGGAGTAATGCTCTTACCACTACCCGGCTACACTACAAGGTAGCTACACTCGACAATATTACGGCATCGTATCAAAAATAACTTATTTATCCTACTTCTTCCACTTCTCCATAGAAATGAGAAATTTTTGATGCAATGCCGTTTTTAAATGTTACCGAGTGTAGAGGCTATCAGATAATTATTATTTGCCTCTGGTTTTGATTTGCTCATGGTGGCACTGCAATTTAGAAATTCAATCCAGCTGATAACTACCAACTAACCAAATATTCGAGCTAGCAGCAACAATAATTTCATCAGTCAATGCGTAGATCTCGAATAGTACACATCTCCAATGACAACTACCGAATACCAAATTTGATATTTCTTATATTGAATATGAACTCCCCGTTACAGCACCCAGCTTATCTGTGAGTTTTTGATTGGCCCGCTAGTATTGGTTTGTTTATTGACAATATGGAAATATCAACTATTGAAAACTATATCTATCGAACGGCCGGACTTTTTTGGAACAGACAACCGGAGGACGGGCAGGACGGGCAGAAGAAGCGCCTACTGGTATTTTTTCAAAGAAGTACGACCAAAAACAATTTTTCTTAACTAATAGAAACTAAATTTCGTAATACTAAGTACTTTTCATTGGGTATTAAAACCCAAGCACGTTTGAACTTTGAACACAAAATCGAAATTCTACGTGTTGTGGCGTCTGACTTGGCATGTCATTCTACAGGCACGGAAAGTAAAGCTGTCAAACAAATAGTCGCTATGAGAAACTAATATGTGTTCACATGCTCTCGACCTAACAACAACGAATCGAGAGATGATCGCAAAACGAATAAAACCTGACTAGACGGAAAACCATTCTATTATACATTCGTTGTGCCACGAACATTGTTGTTTGTTACATATACAAATATTTATACAAAAGAAACATCGAAATTGTGTCGGAAAATATTTTTCCAATTTTCATTCCGATCACAAAATATTTGAATAGTAACCACAACAATAAACCAATTTCCTCTAGTCATAGAAGACGTAGATAGAAGACGTCGTGTCTCTGCAAGCAATGGTTTGGTATATGCTTATTTAAAATGAATGGAAACGTAAAGTAAATGTTGCATTGTCTCAGGTGTTGTATTTTATACGTCAAACTTATTTATAAAAATGACAATGCTGCGAAACTATACAACAGATCCAATACAGGTTTCAATCAATGTTCTTATTAGTCAAACAACATTTCTAATAAAGTTAAATTGGATGAAACAAAGTAACGTCACTATTAGGAACAGAAACAGAAATATAATGGGGACCCGTACGAGTAGTGGGCTACATAAACTAGCTAGTTTAAAAATGGGGTTGATGGCATACATATCAAAAGTCCCGTACGAAGTCTACTATGAAAATTCCACTCTGGAAAAAAATTCACCAAAATCAGGTGAAATTTACTCGAAATATAGTCAAAAGACACTAAAATTCAAAATGGCGGCTTGGGGCCATTTTCTAAGGCCTAAGGTCGATTTTAAAGATGTCTTGGCCAAAAAAAGGTCACTTGCTTTTACGATTTTTTTTATGAAAATCGGATGAAATTTACTAGACTCTAGTAACTAGAGATATCGACACAAAACTCTACCTTCACTGTACGGACGAGTAGCTCGACTTAGACTCACTTTATGGACTCCAACTTCCAAGCCCGAGATCCGAATTCGACAAACTTTTTTCCCTGGTGTAATTGGTGTGATTCATTCATTTTTTGTGCCTTTTACCAACTTTGTACAAACAATACTGTCAGAAATATGTGCGAGAAACCTCAACTAGACCTTGAAAATAGCACTAATTCGACCATATCTCTGGATCAGCTGGACCGATCCTGCTCATCTTCGAACTTAAACTGGCATTTGTGATTACAATTCGAGGAAAAAAAGTCCCATTAAGATTCGTTTTACTCAAGTTTTCCTGCGGGCGGACGGTAGATATGGCATTTAGGAGCGACCACAGAAGGTCTACCCTTAACCATGAACTCGAATTCGACTTGTTGAAAACATAAGACCCTCGTATTTCGTACTGATCTAAATCCCCAAAATGTTCAGAGCGATACGACAACGTGCACCATTCTGTACGTACACAGTTGTACCTCTATCTATCAACCTTCATATTTTCGATGAAAATGAAACAGACGTTAATCGAAGATTACACAAGCGAAACAAAACAGAAATGGTAATAATCAAATTTATCAATTAAACTTACATTCTGGCTAAGTGAAGTCGTTCTTGCGTTGACAAATTCTCCACCTGAGACATCTCGGATACTAAATCGCTATGATCCATTTTGGTATTTGTTATTGCGTTCAGTCTTTTATTTACTCGAATTCTATGTACAGTGCTGTCAACAGAGACAATTGCGGTACATTAAAGTGTGTTGTTGTTGTAACAGTGTGCATCAAAATGTTGGATTCATGTTAAAATATGTGAGTAACGAAATGCTTGTGCGTCACTGGCAATATTGTGATGATCGGGGTCCACATATACATTTGCAGTCTGGCTGTAGTTAGATCTGTAAATAAGACAAAATTTATTAAAATTTAATAGTTGTTTGCTCACCTATTTGAATATAATATTGGTAATGTGGAATAATATTTAAGTATAACACACGAGAAAAACACGACGATACAATAGCCACGCAAGTGGTGCTGTACTTGTTAATGCTGATGTAGGATGGGACACATTTAACGGATAAACTGAATGTTAATACACTTCCATTCATCCTACAGTCAATTCGTATGAATGAATTATAGGTTTCCAGAGCTTGAGCAAATGTTTTCTATTATGATGTGTATACAACCGAAACGACCGAAAACATTTTCTGTTTCTCTAGTTTTGTTAATTAATTTTCTAAGAGAAAATGTCTTTCATAGCACCATGTTTCCATACACCACCATTAACAATAAAGGATTTCTGATCTGGAGAGTAAAAACATAAATTGGAAGAGTCATACTTTGATGTGCAGGTTATATAACAGCCCTCTGCAACATTTTTTTTATGTTCTACCAAATTACGGTACAATGTTACACAATGAAATCTCACAATGTTTTTTCTGGTGTTTCCCGAGATATAGGCGCATTGTTGGCTATGTGTACAATGATATGGCGAAATCCGTATACCGAAAGGTTAAAGTCGTGACATCGACCGATACTAGATATATGTGGGTATTTGCGGTATATGGTAGTGGAGTGAGAGTACACCGGACAGTCATTTAGAAAAATCTATAGAGAATTTAAACCTATGGGAAAATTCGTGGTAAGACCTTAGTGGACTTAGAATAAGGAGTGACCGTTGCAATGAAAAGTTGTGTTCGGTGTAACGAAAACCAAACACGCAAGACCACTAGATTGTCTGATATTTAAGTAAGTCGAAAATAAATCTCCGTTCTACTGATGACAGCAGTGCTGATGACATCATCCTTACGGCAGCTGATCTAGACCAAGCTCAGACCATGTAAGAACAGTTCAACAAGGAGTCAATCAAAGCTAGTCCCAAGAGGAACTTATCGAAGACTAAAGTAATGACAAACATTAACGAAGACAAGGTCATTAAAATCGAAAGAGTCGACCGTTATATGTTCCTCGGCCATAAACTGAAACTGGGTTCGGACAATCAAACTGCAGAAGTGAAGCGTAGAATTGGTCTTGGATGGACAGCGTTTGGGAAACTCAGACTTATTTTTAGAAGCAATGGAAATAATAATTTGAAACATGAAGAGTTTGAAACATGTGTCCTTCCAGTACTGACGTATGTAGCTGAAACGAAGCATACGAAAATGAATTCAGATTCAGGGTGGCGCCAATAGCAATGAACCGAAGTATGCTTGAAATTACGATCACAGATATAGAATGACAAATCAATGGATTCGCTCGCAAACAAAATTCGCTGATGTCATGGAAAGAATAGCATCTTTAAAGTGGAGTTGGGTAGAACGTATTGCAAGAAGATCAGAAACAATCATGAAATGAAAACCGCCTTACTCAAGAGCTAGAGGCAGACCAGCAGAGAGGTGGACGAATGGAATCCCAATCCCGAATCGCATAATTTCCAAAAGAAACTTAGGAAAAAATGGCCAGGAATGGATCGTTCGAGATGCAAGAGAATCGGGGATGCCTACATCCAACAGGCTGAGAAAGAAGAAGAAGAAAATAAAAAATCTACGACATTTTTGACCTCACCTCCAGAATCGTTAGCCAAACGTAACGAAATATTGTCACCTGAACTACTTTTCCAACATATTTTCTGGTCTCATATTCTATGTAATTTACGCTTTGATCTTACTTCCACTCGTATAAATCGAGAATTGAAAATATTAAAAATTAAATTCACATAAGCCGAAGCTGCAGGTCATTGAAATGTATAAACTGTTGTTAAGCCTTGGAACTCATTCACAAATTACGCACGCTCTACAGGGGATTTTCAAAATTTACTCCACACAACACAGCGGATGGAGTGATGGTCTAATATTTGTGTTTATGAGGATGCGCAAATTTCGAATGAAGGACGTCCGCAAGAGACGGCAGAGTGTGTTTGACAAAGTGTAACTTTTGTGACATGTTGTAGATAGTGGAAAAGCGAAAGAGGGGTCGAAATATCACAAAAATTGCGGACGTCTTTTATGGACGGTTTCTTATCTGTTGCTAAGCTCAAATGATTTCACATTTTCAGTCTTCTGCTCGGCACTATTGTTACATAAAAGCTAATTTTAGAGGTTAAGGTGCTAATTGTTCAGCGAACATTTTATATTTATACCAATTGTTGCCCATCCAAATTGATAAAGTCAACGAATGTGATTTTTACAAAAAGCCATGATAATATCATTGATTCTCCCGGGCATTTAACCGATTCAATCGACATTCGAAAGCTTAGAAATTATGTTAATTGCTATACCGATAATCTGTGCACTTTTATTATAAATGTACAGACTTGAGAGTTAATTAACAATTTGTCAGATAAATGCCGTGCTAATGGTCTGAGAAAATATAATCTTAGCTACAAAGTTGAAATTCAATTACGAAAGAAATCCCAGTCACATAATCCCTCTTACAATTTATTTAACACTGGTGTTAAGCTATACGCCATACTCAGCAAGAGTAGCGCTTTTAGTAGGAAAACGGAATGGTAGTACTTTATGTAAGGACTTAACGAAGATACAACGAAAAGCGGGAGCTTATTAGGCCGACTGACGACCATATTTGATGAATTTACAACTTAATTACTTTGTAGAGAGGGATATGAACATAAACTTGATTAAGTCACTTAGCTTTGCTAAGGAAAATGTTGTCTGACTGTGTAGCAATAATGAACCACAAAGTTTCATTCATTTTTTCCCGCATTTTATAATCAATTTTATTAACGCAAATTGGACAAATAACATCGATATAAAACACACATAAAAAACGCTGATCAAATTTTACCCCAACCGCCCACACTTTTTTCCATCATAAAATTATTATACAAAAGAATCGTCACACCCTTGCAGGCATCTAAATACAAAAATAAAGAGTTTTATCGCCTACAAAAGATACCAAACCGACCACCCAGTCACCATTCTATTTAAATTGATTCCAACCACCACACGGTACACGGTGGTGCCGAACAACTTTTTTTTGAGGAGTTAAAAAAGTGTAAGAAGTGTAAAAACATGAGGGGGACCCGTACGGTATAGAGTTAGGTGTCTATAGAACTGCTCTGCAATGTTATGTTTAAGTGAGTTTATGTAAACTCATCCCTTGTTAAAATTGCTTATAGCAATTGCGAAAGCACCGTCCGAAATCTCATTTATAAACTGAACCCTACAAACAATGCTTCAAAGTCAGGTGAAATTTGCTCAAAATACAAGCCAAAAACGCTAATATTCAAAATGGCGGCTAGCGGCCATTTTCTTTGACCATCTAATTCAGTATTATCTCTTTACAGTCATTACCTTTCAAACAAAAAAAAGATCATGAAAATCGGATGAGACTTACTCGAGATATCGTCAAAAAACTCTACCTTCACTGTACGGCCGAGTAGCTGAAATCAGGCCCACTCCAAGATTTTTTTCGTGGATTGGTGTAATCAATAGCTCTTATTTGCACCATCTATGAACTTTCTGAGAGCAATACCGCCGGTAATATATGCGAAAAACCTCGACCAGACCTCGAACATAGCACTAGAACTTTGAATCGGCTCGACCGATTTTGCTCATCTTCGAACTTAGCCTGGCTTTTCCGATCAAAAATCGTGGAAAAGAGTCTCATCAAGATTGCTTTTGTTTTACTCAAGTTATCGTGATGATGGGTTTGCCCTTACTCCGGGGTTCGAAATCGACGTGTTACAAACGTAAGAGTAAAGACATGACAGACTTCGTACGGGTCTAAAAATCTAAGAATTTTTTAGACATGCCATAGAACTATTTTTTGATTAAAATCCTATTTGTTACCGATGAAAAATGAGAAGGACACTTTATTTTCGTCACTCAGAAAATGTATGAAAATGTACTTCTTACAAGTTTTGTTTTGACTCTGAAAACCATTTTCTGTTGAGAAATCCCACGCTCACGAACATTTCAAAACAAAAGTTGTTCAACCCCACCGTGACCAGAAATGGTTAATGAATATAAAGAGCCGTACTCTGCAATATACCGTTTTCACGTCGCCGTTTCATTCATAAATTCACATCATATAATACGCTCAAAGCTCTTTTCGATTATATATCTAGAGGTGTATGGACGGACAGTTGTAGGAAACATATCGACCAGGTAATCTCTTTGTATAAAAAAAACGGGATGATATGTTCGTATTGAGTATAATAAATGATTTCTAAATTTATCCTACATAAGCTCTTTCTGTCACCGTAACACGGTAATACAGAGCATCATTTATCGAAGTAACAGCTTTAAAACGAAAGTAAGAAATTCCAGTTTCGTGCCCTTTTCTTTATGAATTTACTTAGCTCTGATCAATACAAGAAGATCTGATTCCATGTGACAGAAGAAAAAATTGTTATTTTAGATAACAGAATAGCGTCAAACCCTCAATGCTCAATGGAATTGAAATTGTTCATTGTATAGCATTTTGATAAATCTATCATTTTTCACACGTTGCCGGTTTTGATACAAATACACAGCAGACACAAAAAAGAGAATACTTCCGATATAAAAAGGGTTGATAAAAATCTCGAAAATAACATTTCCGGTCATAAAATTTCCATTATTATAATGCGACAATGGTGATGCTTCCATATTAAATCGTTATGCAAATGTGTGACGAAAAATGTGTAATTATGTTTTTCCCTGTTATTGCCAATTTTGTAAATCCGGAACCACTTAGATAATATTTTCTCATATATAAATGTCAGTTTGGCTGACACACGGATTGAGTTTAATATACATATTTCGTTAGACATGTGTGCCGAAAAATTTTTTTATGAGACTTTTCCACTCAATTCAAATAAAGGGTGAACCATTATGAACGAAAGAGGGAAAAGTTTGTCAACGCGCAGACATAGAGGGTATTCGAATGTTCAAATTCTTTACATACTTTTGTATTCCATAGAGTTGAAAGCGGTTTGCTACATGACTAGGAATGAAAAGTACATTAACTTAAAGCTGATCCTACACGTTTTTCGACCCACAAATTTTGAAAGCTAAAATGACATTTCTTGCCACAGACCTATAGATGCTAGAGAATTACTTCGAAAGGCGCTAAATTCGAAACAAACTTGAAATTGAAGGAAACATTGGAACTATCTTAATTAGGTGAATATGATGGGACGATGGGATTATGTGCTGTGTCAGGCCTATTGATATCGTTGTTGGTCAATGTGTCTGAAAATTGTAGGAGAACAAAAATGAGTGGCGAACACAGTGATTTCATTTTGGAGATTATGATTTTCGTTTGTACTTTAAATCCGTTTATTTTGAATTATTTTATTTTTCGTGTCTATTTTCAGGTTTTTCGAATTATTGTTAGTTGTCAAAGAGTCAAAGTTGCTTTACTTCACGCCTACACTTCGGGCAATATTACTAAACAACTCAAAAGCTCCCTAATACACAAAATAATTCAAAGTGAAGAAATTTCAAATATAAACCGAAATGAAGATAACGAAAATGGATAACTGATGTCTTCAAGTACTGAATTCTGGTTTTACTTTAACCGACAAAAATATTGTGTGACATCAATTCCGAAGGGGTTGTAATGGTAAAACAACCAAGAAATTAATTGTCAAACAGTCGTATCGTCCCGAGTGAGCTGAAATATAAAGAAATTGTAGGGCTGCACATACGAAAAATGACGAACTGTCAAACTTTTTTTGTTTTCTCGAATTTCAGGTCTGTTTAAAATTATGTTTCTCCTTGAAGTTACCTTCTAAACTCTGTAAGTTCAACGAAACAATGTCCACAAAATCATAGAATTTGAGAGCTGTTAAGTGCGCAGGTTTTAAAATGAAAATGTATGTTTTCGTGTGATTTTTGACCTCGGTTCAACGCCTCATATCGTTGGAATAAAAAAAGAAAACTTGACTTTTGAGCACTCTTATGTATGCACTGAAAAAACTCTGTGAGTCAGCCCTTTGAAGTAGTTGTCATTTTACTTCTAAGTATCTTGCAACTACTTTAGGCGGGTGTATAAGGCTGCGGATATTTGGACTTAGCACAGTCATTCCAAATTTCATTTTCTTATTTTATAGCTGTATCCTTCATATTATAGCTCTGTAGTGTATATTATGCTGCACACAGCTATATCATGATGTACACAGCTACAATATAAGAAAATGAAATCCGGAATGAGTGTGCTAAGTCCAAATATGTGACACACAGCCTCATTGACTTTTCAGCATAACCAAAGTAAAATTGACTAGAAATTAAGCTGAATGATTTATTGTCACACTTGGAACATCACTTGATTCCAGATTAGAAGTCTTCGGTGGAGCCTATGAGGTAGATTCAATCACAAACAATCGATTAATCATTCCGCAGCGCTTGAATAAATGTTTAATGTTTTTGTCTTTTGTTTGCAAGGATGTTCGTCATGGAATGGCTTTTTTATTGATTATATTTACAACAACAGCAGAACACGCTGAGATACTCTGGGGATACACCCCACTGGTATACAAACGTATTTAAAGTTTCCCACAGAAAAAATTAATTGGAAATAAAGTTTCAAGTCTGTGACATCGATAGAGCGACTTATGTATCGAATATATATTTTTCAAAGAAATTTCTAGTTTGATTTTTGAAAGTAAAACGAAAACGTTTCCATCAGAAACATTATACAAAAGCACCCTATCTTCTGGGGACGCAATATAATAAATAGAAATGTAGCAATTCGGCATTTTCAATATAAAAAAGTAAATCAAATATTTGCTCGATATCGTTATAGATTTTCGGGTTTTTCGTATATTATAACATGTCAATAACTTTAAGATATTTTTTCCCTCTTTCACGGAACTGATTTTGATGTAACGATTTTAATGTAATTTTGAATTTAAAAAAATTCGCAATGGGTTAACCCACTACGGTAAAACTTAAATCGATCTGTTCGGTGTTACGAGTTTTGTTTGACTAGGGTTTGAGTCGTCCATTCATAACATTAGGTCACGTGCGATATTTGAACTTTGTCTGCATTCTGTTCTGAAATTTCTTTGAAGTTCTATTTGTGCCCACTTGTTCTCATGACAATAAACTTTTTTGTTGTTTTTGTGGCAAACACCTGCCGCGTATATTTCAACAATTCGGAAGAAAGCTTTTCATTGTTCAAATTTTCATTTCATTTGTTTGGTACACGAAGCTATCTCTTCCCATATATCTTAAACGAATAGACTTATAATGAAAAACACTTCACAGCCCGATATCTTGATAGAATACTTACAAAAGAATGAACTGGCAGCAATAAAGATTACACATTTTTCCCATTGAATTTTAATATTACAACAACAGCGTTCAAGTAAAGTGAGAATTTATTTTGCCGAGGAGTGAATATGGCACCCATATTTCGCTTTAATTAAAATTATTGATTTCTTTTAAATCCGATTAACCTAATCTGTCTAAATGTAAATCACTTTGGATTATATAAAGTGAACCGGGGACGGAGCAATAAGTCGTCTCATACTTATAATATATTCACTGTCGACGATTGTTATCTGCTGATAACTACATGAAAACAATAAATATCAAATGAGGATTATCTAACCATTTTAGTATCCAGGATGTGTCAGGAATGTACATGAAAAGAAAATCGAAACAGCTCTATACCAAGATTAAATAATAATTTTACGGGCTGCCCCATCACACTCACTTTTGACAAGAGTAGGCGCATACCTCGCTTTCTGCTTGGATATTCAAACTCTACTCTTGTCGAAAAGACAGTTACCGAAGCTTGTTGCTCAAAAACACACTCGTAAGATGGGTTTTATCACAATATGGCTTCCTCAACTCAAAGACGTAGTGTTTAACTCGTATTCTTTCCACTAAATAATTGAAGTTGCCATTGCCAGTGCGAGAGTTCGATTCCCAACTGTAACAGAAGGAAGATTGTCAAAAGTGTATACAAAATACTGCTGATTGAATCGGTTCAAGTCTGTGGTAGTTGGTGGAAAATAGTTTCACACGGCTTGCTGGCAAAGACATTGTGGGGAGACGCTGGGATTACACTCGTACTTTAGTTTCGCTTCTATGTACATAGATGGCACACAACATCAATGTAACTTAGGTATGTCTCGCAGCTTATCACTGGTACAGTAAAAACTTTCGGTAATGTAACGATTTCAAAAAAAATCATAACCACAATCGGCAAAACTAGTAAATGATCTAGCATTTGACCAATCAAGGGTTGTAACAGCGGATTATTATGGTTCCCTGATGTAATGAATTACTTTCGCAGCATCCAATGTAAATTCTGTTAGGGCATATACTTCAGCCCAAAGCTTACGTGTGCATAGGAAAAAAAGGCTATTGTTCCTGTAAAAAACGACATATCAACAGTATTTTCATCGGGTCTATTACTTCTTTTGTTCAAAGCATTTTCGGAGTATCTATTTCAAATCTTTTACTTCAATTTCTTGAGCATTCCTTTAGCTACTTTATAAGACCGATTTGGCCGGGAGTTTTGATTTATTTTTGTCGTTTTTATCGATGACAGTTAGTTATCTAACTGTGCCGTCTGGTAACAGCTTATCCTTTTTCTGACTTCGTTCTCTATAAAATAGCCAAATAATCATCAAGTGAAAAGAGAGTAACTTAACCTCTCGTCCTTCATCAGTGATTCCCTGCATGAGATTCTTGTCATCTTAAACAGTCTGTTTGAGGAACTTTCGAACTAAACCAATTTAAATGGACAACTTCTCATTTTAAACAGGCCAAAACTACATCTAATTGTTTATAAAATGAGGGCTCTTTTAGTTATTCCTCATCATTCAGAGGCTGAGCTTTCAGTATGTGTCAAAAGCAGTAAACGAATTTTCAAAAGTTGGCTGAAATTGAGTAACTTCACGTTCAAAGTTTTTCATACCGACCAAACCATACTAAACACCAAAGCACAGCACTTTTCTGAACAATCCGTTTAAAGAGCATGAAACATCATAAAAGCGCATTATTATGGGAATGAGCACAAAGATAGAACTGTGAAAAACCATAAATAGCGAGTGTCGGATACAGATACAATATTGCAGCATTTATATTTTCCCTGCCAAGCCACCCCGTCGTCGTCGTCGTCGTCGCTATGTATACTTGAGTTTTTTAATGAAGTTTCAACGACAAATATTTACCCATAAAATAATAAATTTGTACTTTGTGATAAACCGTAAACGAAATATTTTCCAACAGCATAACAAGTTCGTCAACATTTTA
>JANTFA010048118.1:0-15211 GCA_026413405.1 Phytosciara flavipes | reverse complement strand
TTTAATGTTTTTTGTCTATATCGCAAGCAAATGTCACCTGACTTTGATGAATTTTTTTGAGAGTTCAGTTTATAAATAAGACTTCGGACGGGGCTTTCGAAATTGCTGTAAGCAATTTTAACAAAGGATGATTTTGAATAAAGTGATTTAAAGAAACATTGCAGAGTAGTTCTATAGACACCTAACTATATACCGTCCTCTACTCGTACGGATCCCCCTTATGTTTATACTTTATTTTGCGTGTCGGGTATATATCCAATTTTTGAAGCTTCGGTGAACTTAGAAACATACAAATTTCTTAGAGAAAAAGTAGGGTTCATCCTCATCATCACTGAATTCCACACACTGTAACTAGTTTTGGTGATAGCTCAGATTAAATATTTACATTATTTCGTGATCATCGGAGTTCCAAGAGTGACATTGCGACGGTTGGAAACAAATGGTTCGGTGATCTGCGGGTGCTACAGCGTAATTGAATGGCCTTTCAATTTTAATCAACACTTCGACAAGTTGCTTATGACGGAAGAAAAGACTTGAAAAGTCGGTGTATGTCAGATGGAGACGAATACGATTTTACGGTGATGACTCTAGATAGAGCTATTAAAGTGAAAACATTGTGAGATAGTTGGCCAATGGAAAATTACCACTCGGTGAGGCTGAACTACCTGGACTTATTACCTAAAATATGATAGAAGTTTCGAGAGTCCGGCTGGCCAGCAAAATTGCGGCTTTTGACAATGTATACTGAACCTCAGATATCACTTGCATATATCAGTGGTAAGCTTCGTAATTATTTTGCAGTGGATCACCCTTTAATAGATTGGACTGAATGAGAGAATGAGAGACTGAACAGATGATTTTCATGACACACGTAATGCCAATCCTAGTTGATACATTTGATTGATTCACATTGTTTATGTTGACCGACAGACACGAGGGTAATCTTACATTCGTTCGACACGTAAACATTTAGAGAATTATAAACGAAATGAATTAACAAATTTTCTTATTGTATCGTAGCCACACATGCCGGACCGTATATGAACAGCCAACAAAAAATGATTTTCTTAAGAGAAAACAGGTTGCAAGTCTATTCTCCAAGAAAGGAAAACCCGAACTCCCCGCTTACAAAAACCAATTAAATCCTACGAATTCACATCAATAAAACATAAACTAACTCTTTATTCATACAACCCCACGAAAATAATCGAAACCATCACTTCCATTCACCATTTCAGGAAGCACAAGTTCCCTTTTATGCGGAAAACTGCCAGGCATTGTAATGTAATAAAGCTTTTCAATTAAAGAAAACATTGCCGAACTTATGGATGGCTGTTTAACAATTCAATGAACCCAATTTTCCGATTGATTAATTAAGTGTATTTTTATATGCCATGTCGGTGTTCCTAATGTCGCTGGGATCGAACAGCCAAACCGAATAGTATTATACGCGAGGTTATGGTATAGATGGAGAGACAGTGTGTTTCTATGTATGAATAGAAAGGTTTGAACATATTAGCCGATGTGGAGGGAGGAAGATGAATGGTATTTCGTAAAATAGTACTACACCTTTCAATTAGTAAACCAGTATTATGTCCCGAAAAAGATGTTTTGACTACAAGAATCTTGCGTCCCGAAAAAGATTTTTTTTTTGGTACAAGAATCTTGTGACGTCCAATAAATTTTGATTGGGTCAGATATTGGAAAACACCAGGAGCTATAAATAAGGGCAGTAGTGCTTCCATTGGTGCATCAATGTTTCGAATCTAAGTCTTTACTCCTGTGCGAAGAACATGGGGCTATTAGGATTGACGTGCAGTTTGCAAATCCGAACCAGATGGTAAAGGCAATACATTTGGAGATGCACAGATGCGCATCAACACAAAAAATATGTCGGTCTGTCGGTCACGTCAATAACTTGAGTAAATTCAATCCGATTTCAATAAAAAAAATCCCCCTGAGGTTAAGTAGGGCTCGAGGTTCGGAACAGGCTCACATCGGATCACGCGAAATTGTCTCAAACGTTTAGTAGAAAGCTCGGTCATAATTCGGATATGGTATGGATTGAAGTAAACATTTGGAGCTTTCAATTGCACATAGTCACTGCTATTGAAGATTAGTCTTTTATGATGAATTTCAAAGCAGGTCAACTTCAGGTTTGTCCTGATAGGTCGACCTGAAGTTGATCTGTTTGGTGGTTCCATCTTTAATAAGTGATTTACTGTGTCAACTACAATGTGCATTAGAAAGGCACGAGTGTTAACTTAAATCCATATCACATCCGAATCATTGCCGAGCTTTCTATAAAGCGCTTGAGACAATTTCGCATGACCTGATTTTGACCTGTTCCGAGCTTTAGCAAGGCACTACGTATTTTTTGCATATAAATCGAGTAAATGTTATCGGATTTTGGCTTCATTTGAAAGGCATTGGATACCAATGCGAAGAAAAAAAAGTTTATTAGGATTGAGTCAGCGGGTAATGAAGACATAGGACCTTTGGAGTGTTTGGTAGGAAGAGCCGCAAGTATTTTTTGCGGCCCCAAATGTTTTCTGGATATAAATCTCGTAAGCTTCAATCGATTTTAGTGACATTCGTTCCATTCGAAAGGCAAATGGAGCACAAATTGTATATTGAGATAAAGAAATGGATTTTGGGACTCGGACAAGACAGAGGCCTCTATGACCTTTTTGAGGCTGTACTTCGTGCGAGCATTTTGAAATCGCCCTATTATACGGGATCGTACGGGGCTCCGGCGCAGCGTCTGCTACAATCTCTTCAGGTTTTACATCAATTAAGTCATAGCTGGGATGTGTGGTTCGGGCGGTTTTGAAAATATGGACAGTGAATGTGAATTGCATTTGGAGAAGTTACAGACAATCGAATTGAAAAATGTCCAACTTTTTGGGTAATAATTCAAAAAACTTCGGGTGAAAGAAAAGTGAAGATAATAATAAACTTATGCAATCCTCATCACAAAATGCCATACTACATCAAACATAACAGCTCTACAGCGCAAGGAGAAGGAAAAGAAAACCGAAAACTTTCACAACCAAGACAACACATACATTAATATAATAAAGTTAAACTATACGGGGCAAAACAAGCATCCATGCATCTCTGCAATACATACGAGCATGCAAAGATGATATTTCAGGCGGGGGGTGGTAGACTGGTAGATCCATACAAAACAAAACATATTAATTTAGAATTTAATATAAAACTTCTGACTTAGATATGAACTTCTACTGGCAGCCAGAATCTACTGCATATAATTTATATGTGGAAATAAAATGAACTCTGGTATAAGAAAAATCTCTCGAGACAGTAAATTGTCCGAAGAGCAAATGTCTTCATATAAAATTTGTGCAATGAAGAATGATCCGACAGTCGCAGAGTCGTATCTTCTATCATGACTGCATGACTGAGACGTTCTATTAAAATTATACCAATGATACATCGGAAGTGGTTTGGTTCACATCGTTGGGTCAACCGCACAATATGTATGTTGTTTGCGAAACTGTTTGAGTTTGCCATTGAATTTGATGACATAAAATCCCAGCTCAGCATGATGGGAAGGATATGCGGTGAATATTTGAAAAATAAACATAGCGGGACTCGTACGAGGAGTGTGTAACATTTAGCTGAAACACTGCATCTTTAGATCATTCCATTTAAACTCATCCATTGTTAGAATTGCTTACAGCAATTTCGATAGTCCTGTACGAAGTCTAATTTAAAAATTAAAATTCTGGAAGTCAAGCTGAATTTACTTGACTATGGTGAGAGAACACAAAATTCCAAAATGGCGGCTGGCTGTTCACCGATAACAATTTTACCGCTTTACGGCTATCACTACCTTTCCACCAAAAAAAAGTTTAAGAAAATCGAATGAAATTTACTCGAAATATAGGCAAATACTACCAAAACCCAATATGGCAGCTGGCCGCCATTTTATCAGGTCACCGAAAAATTTTCTATTGTTTTTCTGTCTCGCTTTTGACTGTTCCTTCCTTCGGTATACCTTCCGTTTCCACCATTTAACAGACTCTCATACTTCGTACTGGTCTAAAAATAAGGACGAAGTGAACAGATTAAAAAAAGGTTTTTTTCTACACAGAAAGTCTGTTTTGTATACAAATGTTCCCTAATTTATGAATATCTAATTTATACGATTTGAACCTTTCACAGACGACTAGCGTTGGCGTCATCAAAATTATCGAGTTTGTTTGAACAGAATTGGTTACATATATTTATGTTGTAACGGAATACCGTACTAGTTAATGTTAGTACTTTCAACAGAATATGACATTGAATCGCACAAAAACACGCGTCAGAAGCTTTCCGTTTTGCCACGATACCATCTGCGCAGAGTAGAGCCGGGACTTTGCAGGTACCGAAGTTGTGTTTGTTGGGTGTGCTTCCCTTGGTTTGTTGCTGCATTGTAATATTAGGGGCTATTCTACTACCTTCTCGATAATTCCATTTTAATTTATTCAATTCCATTTCCAAAATTTCCATGGACCTGTCCCAAAAATTTTGTTGTGAAAGACACTCCCCTACTCTTTACACGAACACACTTGATACAAAAATTGAAACAAGAATTCCCATGTCACACTTTTCATACAAAAATTAAAATAAGAATTTCCATGTCACAACAGTGTGAATAGCTCCTTAGACATGCTCGTACTGCTTTCTTGTTATGAAATCAACTATTGTTGAGCTACCACAGTCCTACACTTAGCTCCAAACTGAATCAGCAAATATAGGTGATAGTTCGATAATGTGATGCTATTCCTTAATTCTTGATAGTCTTGATTGTACTAAATAGAAATCTTCATACACAATAACACAATCACATTATGGCGAGAGTTGTCGCTAAGCAAAAAAGCTTATTAGAAAGCAAATGAACCCTTCAAAATTCCTTCAAATGTTTTGAGGTTGGGATTCAGATGTGGCATGGTGCTAATCCATTTTCCCGCTCATTTTTAGTGGCTCAAAGCCAGTTAAATAACTTAAAATTAACGTAATAATGAAGCAATTTAATTGGAAACACTTTATTGCGAAACATTAAAAGAAAACGACAAAAACTAAACGACGATAAAAATGTCTGTTGGGTCTGTTTTTTAAACTGCCTGGCTATAAATGGTAAATACTTAATTAAAACCTCTTCAATAACATAACTCTCCCTTTAAATATACACACAGTGAGCTTCCGCCAATCTAAGTCAGACTTTGTAACATGTTAATATGCAACATGAATATGTACAAAGGAATGAAGAAGAGAAAAAAAAGAATCAGAAAACATCGTCAACAACCAACCGACGAAGACATTATATGCCTTTTGAAGACGACGAAAGGAAAGGAAAGGGAGAAAAAGCCCCATCCGATGTAAAGCCGTTGTGTTGTGTAGTTAAATTCCGCAACAAAATTTATCACGTTTAAAAGCAGCTTTAAAACGGGGCAAACTTTACGATCCACCGGCAAACGTTTTTCGGGTTAAAAACGTGCTGAAACAAATTAAATTTTGCATATTTAATGAATGACACTCGGCATTGTATTTTATTGGTGCTAAAATTATATTCCGAAAAGGGCATGCTCATAATTAATATTAACACGGAAAATGTGGAATACAATAAAAAAGCCAGACTGTAAATGCTGCGAGAAGCGAACACACATAACCATACTTATTGTTGATGGACATTATTATCGTACTATTAAAAAGCAAACAAAACGAATATTGTTTTAACACCCAAACAAATGGCAGTCCGTCTTAATATTAATACAGTCGTTTAATAACATAACGGTGTGTTTTTAACACCATCATCCTTCCAACATGGAATTAGCCTCCTGCCTGCCATGTTAATACATCAGCCAAAAACACTTAGAATGGGAAATGTAACGCAAGTCCCTGAGTGTACACTTACAAAACGTCTGATATCATTTTGGGTGACGCGCCTGAACGGAAAAAATTTAAATACAAAAAGTTTAGGCATCTGCCACTTGTGACGCAAATTTTTCTTTGAAAACTTTTCGTTCTCAAATTTTTTGCGTTCAGACTTCTGACGCAAAATTAGTCACCCAAAATGATATCAGCCGTTTTGTAAGTATGCTCACAGAGACCACGAAAACATCAACAAACCTCATGGAAGTTGAGAAATTCTAGAAATATGACATCGCATCGCGATTTATGGGTATTTTGCCATGTGACTCCTCAGGATGATGAGTTACATAAAAAAAATTTCGCCAACTTTGTTCCTCGTCAAAAACTCTAAAACTTTGTCTGATTGATCAAGGATGTAGAGCGCAAGTTGGCGATATTGTCGAGGTGGGAAGAATTTGACCCTAATGCCTGAACCGTAAAGTCATGATCCACTCTACTTCCTCTACGGCGTATCAAAAGGTAATTTTTACCCGAAAAGGTCGAACATGAATTTCGCATGTAAATTGAGGCAACATAACCATTCACATGAACATACACAAAGCCATTGGGCTCCATGGAAACTTTGCGGAACCGTAGCTCCCAAACTAGCTCACGTTGGTCATATATGGAAAATTTCAGATGTCTTAGAATTACGAGTAGAATCTACTCCCCAAATTTAAAGAAAATTGGTTGATACGTTTAGAAGTTAGATATCCAAATGGAACATTCCAACAATGAAAACGGTCAATTTGAATGGGAATTCCTAAAATTGAAAGATTTTTTTCTCAGGTCCCTGACCAGCTGTTAAGACGTGTGATACCTCGTTACAATTGTATGGATGTCTAGTAATGTGGGGGCGCTGGGAACAGCAGAGAAGAATCCCAAAATTAGCTACATAGTGACGAAGTCTACGCCAAGAATTTTTTTTAAATTTTTCCTCGTACTGAGACTTGCGTCATGGGCGCTTTGCTAACGTGCGCCCATGATATTCAGTTTTTTTTTCATTTTATTTCTTATCTTTATTTATATCCATGGTTTGGATAAATTAATATTCAGGTTATCACCAAAGTTATAGAAGGAAATTTTAGAAATTTCTTTTAATTTCCGGTTGAGAAAAGGGGTTTTCTAGTTTGTTTGCATACCATTTTGATTAATTCTCGTATTTCCTTTCGGTATGGAAATGACATTGTTATGGTGTGTGTTGTGAAATGTTTTCACCCAACATTTTGGATTGAAAAATGTTTCTCTGAATGAGTGAGAAGTGTTATGGTTTTGAAAAGGTATTATAGTTGTGGCTGGGTGACAGAATAGCCTGGTGGTGGGTGAGTTGTTGTTACTTTGAATGGAGAGACACTTTTTTTTCATAGTAAATGGTAGCATTTAACCATTTTCGTTTTATATGCAAACGCTGCAAACCTTTGTGGAACAATATTTAATCTGCTGGGTGTCATTTTGTGTTTACAGACGAAATGTTTTTTTAGAATAACTCGTAGAAAAACGTATTTCTCGTTACGTCTGTAATGACAGTATCACTTTTGATATGAAATGATGAACGTTTTATGAAAAACATTTTTTCAGTCATTTTCGTTATCACAACACATTGTGATTGTGTCATTGTTCACAACAATTATGTAAATACGAAAAAAAACATCGGTGGACCCGTACGAGTGATGTACGACATGAGCTGGTTGTCCATAAAAAGCATACATCCTAAAACTGCTCTGTAACATTGCATCTTTAAAACATTCCATTTCAAACTCATCCCTTGGTTAAATTGCTTACAGCAATCTCGAGAGCCTCGTACGAAGTTTTGTTTGAAAATTAAACTCCGACAAAAAATCATCAAAATTAAGTTGAGATATGGTCAAAAACCGAGGGGTGGCGCACTTCTGAGATTCATGGACTAAATGAACTAAATAAAGTGAGACACCCCTCGCCAAAAACACAAAAATCCGAAATGGCGGGTCCGAGATTTCGACAAGAAACTGTACCTTCTCAACATGTTACAAACGTAATAGCGAAAACACAAAACCCTCGTACTTCGTACAGATCTAAATATTTCAAGTTTCAAGCGTTATGATCTGGCCCTGAGTCCTGAGAGACCATTCACTATGCACGGTCAAAATTCCGAATTTCAGACCCCGTTCCCGTTGCCCGCCGCATTGCTTTGAGAAAATTACAAAAACGTATGAAAAGTGCACTCATTTTTCAAAACTCTTGTCCTCCATGTAGAGCGTGCGTAATTTGTGAATGGCCTCTAAATGAACGGATGCCTTTGAGACACAATATTGAATTATAAATGTGAAAGAAAATATTATCTTTGGGGTGTGCTCCGAGAAGGCTAATGAAATTCCCTTGTGGCCAGTGAAATTCTGGTGAAAGAAAATATTGTTGCCTCAAAAGCTTACAAACTAAACAATTTAAAAGTCTTTACGTCACGCCAAGGACCAATCGTCCCGAAGACTGACCCAATGAATACGAAATGTGAAGTTCTTTCACTCATACGTAGAATGCCTAACACTTAGGCAAGTAAGTTCTGTTTTATCCAACAATACTTCTTTTTTTCCCCAGCTTAAACTGTTCATTTCCTGTGGGGTGTGTGGTCGCTAGTATTGAGGCAACAAGTTTATAAAAATTCATGAAAGTCAGGTGATATTTACTTGAAATATAGATAAAAAAAATCTAAAATCCGAAATGGCGGCTTGCGGCCATTTTCTTACTTCACCAAAAACAGTATGACCATTTCACGGTCGTCATTACCTTACTCCGGAGCTCGAGATCGACGTGTTACAAACGCATGAAACCCTCGTAGATCTTTGACTTCTCGCTGCAAAAATTATCTATCTCGACCCAACGAGGAAATGCGGCATGCATTCTGGGTATTTTTTCTAAGGGTGAACGAGTTAGGGTAGGGGTTTAACGATTGTATTGACGTTAAACTAATATTACCTAAATACCGACAAGAATCAAGAAGATGAAAATTTAAGTTCATTCAAAACTTTTTCCTAACTTTGCATATGTCACATAAAACGATTTTCAATGATTTACCTGGAGGGAATGCTGCACATTCTACGTCAAAAAAAAGGAAGTAAATTCACCGATAAAATATAAAATTGTAGAAAATTCGACCGAAATAAACGAACAAAAAAGAAGAAGATTTGAATATCTGAAAGTTTTCTTAACTTTTGAATGTCCGCAAGTTAAATGTTTTGAATTTTAAAATAATATGGTTGCAAACTATGTGGAAGTAGAATCACAACTTGCACACGGAAAAATACCAAATAGAAGAAGAAGAAGAAGAAAGAAGTTTGTGACGTAGTCCTAGAATGTGAATGTTGCCATACATGGGATATAAGTTATCATACCCTCACTAACGGTACAAAGATAAATACGTATTACGGAAATTGGATTCGAATTTCGGTTTTTTTTATCTTTATTTCCAGGACGAACACAAATATGAAAGGAAATGTACAATGTTTGCATGCAAAAGACAATATATAACTTTGTATAAAAGCTTTTGCATGTTTCTCCGTTTTTGCTGCTTTTTTTTCATTTGGCAATTCGTTTTTGTCCCCTGTGTGCATAAATATGGAACGAAAAATCTTGGGAATCTTCAATTTTCCTTCTCCCATTCCTTCTTCTTCTTCTTGAAATAATGCCATGTTATTCGGGGCATTGGAATTCGATTATATGTTTTCAAATTCAAATAAAAATTGACGTATGGTCGTGTCGTGTCATATTAACTTTAATAAACCCACAAAAAATATGAACTCGAATTATTGACAGCCACACACTTGAAATGTCGACGACGCAATGTCATTTCGTAATCAATGTAATTCTAAGAATGATTAATTTCTGGTGTTGGTATTCTTGAGATGTAGAAGAATGAAGAAGACATTTCATGTAAGTTCTACCTACCTCCTCTATTTGCTAACCGGATATGTTGTCTCATCCAGTCGATTATCTTTACAATGAGATTTAAGCGTATGAAGTCAGGGTGGTATTCGGTAAAATGTAAAATCCGAGGCAAAATCCCTAAATGAACATTTGTATTACGAGTCTCTGGCTCGCGTGCTGAAGACAATCTGGGCCCAATCCCGATGAGGGCGAATTCTATGTCCAAGTTTCATAATCTGTTATTCAGGGAGATGCCCTCATCGAACCGTACACAGAAGAATGTCATGTATTCATGTAAAAATAGGCTCAAATGGTATGGGTGGTTCAAATTTGGGATCCTGACAGGTTATTAGAGATTTCAAGAATTACATTAGGATTTGATAAGTAGCTATTCATTCAGATGTAAAAATACGTTGGTCAAATTGAGAGAATGAAAGTTATCTCGCTTAAACCAACGTGTTCCTAGATAAGAATACCTCTCCCCCTTAAATTTACTAATAATATCGTCCATCTCTTGAAGATACAAGTAGCATCAGATAAAAATCCAAAGGGACTGCTAGCTTTTAGAGGGGTTTTCCACTCAAGAGCGTGGTGCTGTAAGGCTAAACAAGCTCTACGAAGAGACATACATCCAGCAGTGGAGACAGACGCTTTGAAAATCTTTGAAAAACTAGTTAGTTGACAACAGTCGAGCTAAGTTAAAGATAGCACTGAACAAGGCAGAACTCTCGCTAGGCAGATTTTTAGATGAACATTCATGTCTCAGTGCTTCGTTGAAGCATCTATGGAGTAATCTGTAACTAATTAGAATTAGGTAGACCGCCTCCATTAAATAAACTTCAAACCGTGTGATTGCTTCCTAAAAGCAAAAAACTCAAACAAATTCAAACGCAAAAAAGGAACAATTTAAAACTATTTCACCTGCTGTCTAGTCACTTAAAGTTGAATTCACGGTCGTCCGTTTTGGTCTCCATTTTGCCTCCGTTTACATGACCTAATGTGTTTGAACCAAAGAATAGAACCGTAATTTCAGTAAACATAAGCCAAACGGATTGGAAACGGAGACCAAAACGAACGAGTGTAAATTCAACTTCATCCTTTGATTATGCTGTATGCAGAATAACAATGTTAATAAAGTAAGAAAAACTTTAGAAAATATTTACAGAACATATTAACAACTCCACTAATAATAAAAGTTGTGTGCGGCACATGGATCGGAGAGCATTTCCTACCTTATCACAAACGAACAGAATTCCACATTCGACTATAATGTTGAGAAAAACGAGTCAAATAAATGTGAAAATTTCCGTAAATGTCGCTACATTTCCAGATTATGGAAACGAGCAAAATCTCTTTTTTCTGTGCCCGGGAAAGGATTTTATAAATGTCTGTTCAATGTGGCGATTTCGAAGATTGTGTCCATTCGGATAATATTTGAAATTGAAAATAATATGTAAAGGGGACCCGTACGAGTAATGTACGACGAGTAGCTAGTTGTCCATAAAAGGTATACATCCTAAAATTACTTAGCAACACTGCATCTTTAGATCATACCATATTTGAGCTCATCCCTTGTTATAATTACAGAAATTTCGAAATTCCCACATGAAGTCTCATTTGGAAATCAAACTCTGAATCCACCAAATTCAGGCAAGATTTACTCGATATATGGACAAAAAAAACAATAAAACTCAAAATGGAGGCTGATGGCCATTCTATTAGGTCACAAAAAACAGTTCTATCGCTTCAAGGTTTTCAATTTCGACGCACTCCAAGGGCCTTAGCACATGACCCTATGACTTGGTTCCAGTGAACTTTTTCCCCTGAATTGGTATTGGGTGACAACAGAAGGTTTGCCGAAAATTTACTTTCTCATCTCTTCAATAAACTGCATTGAGCGAAATTCGCGACGTGCGTATAACATACTTACAGCACGATACGCTTACGTATTCTACTCGAACGCTTTTACTAGCCAAGGGGTACCATTTCTATTATTTGGTCCATTGAGAGGTAATGAGTACTTTAAGAACTGTAAGTTCCCACCATTTGAAACGGAATATTTCCATCATAAGCGCGGCGTTGAACTAGGACTGTTCACGATATTTTCATGTTGAATGCGTCGATATTTATCTTTCGATTCATTTGTTCATTCACTGATTCACTCAGAATTCGAAATGCTCAGCGCATTTACGGTGTCAATTGAAATACGTGATGCACGTATATATTACGTGTCTCGAGAACATAACACTCTCACACGTTTCTTGTATATTATCCTTTCATTTTGCTCGGTGTACCATATTTTCTAGCAACAAACAGACAAAAAATTCTACCTGTGGATATAGGAAAAAGAAAAAAAAAATTTAATACAAAAATAAGTAATGTGATATGCTCCGTAAAACTCGAACACAAACCCTTATAATACTTATACATCGATTTTAGATACGATCTAAAAGTACCAGCCATAAACATTTTCCGACTCATGGCATTTATGGAAAAATCGTTATGAACAAAGTCAAACAAATATGATAATCAACTTGTAGATAATGTTAAACCCCCATGTCAGCTGTATATCAATTTTACAGCTGTATGTATTTCATATGACCAGATCCACACGTTCACTTGTTCAACGTATTTGCGAAGTTTGACTAGGAAATTAAGTGCATTCGCAGTTTCTCTCAGTTGGATTGTAATTTGGTGCACAAAATATTCAAAATTTCTAAAGACTCGACTTCAGTTATTCGTCTTTTTCTTCATATTCAACTCAACCGTTACGAACTCGCTACAGTATGTAGGTCTCCACTGAATTGGTTGGCCCAGTGGTAGCGTACTGGCATTCCACCAAGAGAACCTGGGTTCAATCCCGGTGAGAAACAATCATATGCAGGATTTTACTTCAATATGGGGTGTTTGATGCGCTGAACCAACCGTTCAAACGACTTTTGACAAGCTGAAAACCACCGACAGTCATTCATAGAGGCAAACATAACCGCATAACGTCAAAGTGAGTTTGAGTTGAATTCTCTGTGGCTGACAAATATCTGCGTTTGACTTTACCATCAGATGAACCATCTTAAACATTTTCTAACATACAACGCGGTTCGGAACTCATGCCAACCATGTGGTCCACACCAATGAAAATAGATGGCCAAGTCATAGAAGCCGGAGGACATACGGATTTGGCTTTTTTTATAGACTTGAACGGACTCATTCTTAAAATTTATGAAGAATTTTTATATTCGATGTGAAAAAGTAGAATCCCAAATTCTGACGTATGGCTATACCTCGCTAATCTACTTTCATTGGTCCACACTCCATAGCGTTGTGGTTAACTCGTTTGTTTTAAACTGAAAATTCACAACGCGAGTGTTCGAAACTCAACCGCAACAGGAAAAGAACCGATTTTCAGACGTGTATACAAAACAGAGCTTATTGAACCGGATCAAATCTGGTGGATTAGGGTTCAGTTATGTATTCTCCTCCTACTAATTTGGTTCCTAGTACACTGAATGTCACTAGGTGCGATTAGCCCACAGTTGACCACTTTAGAAAAAATTCAGTATGAATGCTTCTTGTCCCTAGTGGAGTGAGGACGTTATTATGTGGTCCACATTCACCAACCCGCTCTTGTCCGCGTAGTGTTTCATGGATAAATCCCCCTTATCGGGTGGCCTACATCCAGTAGTGGAAAAAAGGTCATAATATACGGGCTTTCTTATGAAGGTCTCCCATTTGTACTTTGACAGTCAAAGTTTGACTTCGAATGGTTCATTGCCACTTTTTGGCATTTCGTGCTTGCTATCTTTCCGATTTAATTTGTACACCGTTTTGGTGGTCTGCCATAGGTCATGTTGAAATCCACTCATGATGGTCTAGGCCCACAATATTCGTCTCAAAGAAGTTAAATGTATCGAAGAAGAAGACAAGGGGTCTCTCAATAGAACAACATTGAATTGAAAAAGACTCTTCTGGATGTGTTTTGGTGTACATGCAGGGGAAATTGATTGTCAAAAGGAAACTGATTGTCAAAAGACAACTGAATGTCAAATTCAATTTTCCTTATTATGTGCGCGAAAGTTTTGAAAACCACAACAGACACAGTGCAATTTGTGGTTAGAATAATTTGAATTGAACGATTGTTAGTCACGATTGGCGCATTGGAATATTTTTTAGCGTTTCCGATGAATTTTCAGGTGAAAAACGTTAAATTTAATTAAATATTTCAAACAACAAATGTCGCTGAACATATGGACACGAGACAACTGAACGATTGTCATGTTTTGAAGTGAGGAAGAAAGAAACTGTTTGCAATTAGTGTGTGTGAGATGATTTTTTATTGAATTTCGCTCCTAAATCCTCTAGATATATTTAGCTCTATGGAAGAAGAAAGGCGAAGTCAACGTCTTGTCAGATATTTGACATTAGTCGAGATACATCGTTATACGTAGTCTGTTTTGGCTACCTAGATTGCTTGCGTTTACAAAAGGCGCAAGTATTTTCTTTCAAAAACATTGGCAACCTAAACAAAACGACGTGGCTGCGATTCAAGGCTTCTATCAGGACATTTAACTTCTTTGATTCGTCCTGTCATTGGCGATGTGTTCTGTCTAATTCCATTTTGATAATGTTATCCTTTCCAACGACTTTAGTCTGCTGTCGAACCCATTGATTTGTCATTTTGTCTCTGTAGGAAACTCTGTGCCGAGCATCCCTGCATGTGCATATTCCGTTCCCAATGGCTCTTCTCTTCAGTTTATGACTGTTATAAAATAGGATAAATTGAAAAGTAATGCGTCGGATTCGGGTAAGCTCATGGCATTTACATCGTTTCGACGAAAGTATAGGACCGTCAAAATGAATGACAATTTTCCTCGCTACCATGAACTTGGCCATATAGTTCGTTTTAGTCTCCTTCAACATAAGTAATAAAATGAAATAACGAGATAGTTTTGTATGTTCCACCGAAGTATAACCTACGTTTTTGGAAAAAATCAATTCAATAGAATTTATTTGGATGATAAAATGTCTTTGTTTGTTTTTTTGTGGTTGATTTTTCTTCACATTAATTATTTTAGCTCACGAATTCGTAACCGATTTTCGACTCTGTAATTACGTTTCAGTTATATTTGAATATAACGATAATTAGGATAAACTTACCTTGCCTTCATCCAATGAACAAGCATGATAAGAGAGAACATAAGAAAAAAAACGGAGGGAAACGAAAATTTGCGGATTAATTTAATTAATTATGGGAATATGTTTGTTCATCAACAGACGGAACTCCGTTGGATAATACACATTAAAAACGAAACTTATACAACAACATTATGGAAAACGATGTTCTTTGTCTTAATCGGAAAGGAAGTAATAATACACGAAAACTTAGTTTTATCTT
>JANTFA010048007.1:0-15212 GCA_026413405.1 Phytosciara flavipes | reverse complement strand
CATCGTTGGCGTTGGCTATCAGTCTATCAATCGAATGCCGGTCTAATACACGTACCATGAAGGTAAACGTTCAGTTGAAAAGAAAAAAGTGTTTAATTTGAATTTGAAAAAAAAAAATTTGAAGAGAAAATTTCATTTTTTTCGTGTTTGTGTCTTTACATTTCGTTGCTTGATTTCCGCAAAGTGTAGCAAATATTGGGTTTATGTTGAAAATATTTTGTCTCTACAACAATGTCCAGTAACGTGAATGAATTATAAAATTTATGTTTCGGATTAAAGACATTGTTTGATGATTCTCGGTTTTGCGAAGAAAAGTTTCGAGCTAGTTTTCTAGGGATCGTAAATTGAAGTGTTGAAAAATCATGGAAGTTTTAATAGTCCTCTCAAATGGAAAGCTCTTAAAGCTCCAGAGAATTCATCCTAACGAATGAAAAGTGATTTTTCCATTAAGTTTACTTCGAACTTTCAACTCAAACGTGAAAGATTCTTAATTGGTCACAAAATTAAAGAAAACGTTTTGAGGATACTTTTTGTCCTTGCGACGAAGTTGTGCGACTCAGAGAGAAGTCATCCTTAACCTCGTCCTCAACATTCCATTGACGACCAACATATTTTACCGAATCTGTTACTTCATTTGTTTGAGGTATTTCCGACAGAAGACAGTCCATTTCCAATGGAGAATTTTATAAAAGATCCAGAAACTAAGTGACATGTTGCATTGGTCGATACAGTCTTATTAAAAAATTAATTTCACGAAGCCGAAGTTTCAACCAAAAAAGTCTCACTGATCTGAGCCTTTTATTTGTCATTCAACTCACTGGATGTCCTGTGCTATGTATACTCTTACCTATCCTTTTCACACGTTTAAGAGTGAAGCATGAAACCGTTGCTGACAGCAATGTCTGCTTATTCAATTATCAATCACAGAAATTTTGTGTGTTGTCTTAACACATCAGCATTCATTTTTCATTATTTGAATTACAAATAAACGCTAAAAGACTGGCAAATAAACCAAATTCAATATTGTCCAAGAGACCAGCCAACTTTTTTGGTGTTTTCTCTTTAGAAAAATATCACCTGAGCTGTACATTCACACTCTCACTTTCTACAGAAGAAATGACACCAACCCATTGACGACACAATTTTATCCTTTTTTTAGAGTTTACATGTTTCCACATTGTAACCTTTGTTAAATGCCAACACGGAACAGTTTCCCACTCAACTTTCTGCACATTTGTTTTAAAATTAGCAACCGATAAACGCTCACTACAAAGCTATAAATAAACTGTAGAATAATTAAGTGCGGTGGGTCTGGGTAATAATAAAATCAAATCTATAACATTGATTTATAAAACCAGCATCCCAGGCCAGGGTTCCAATATTGGATAGAAATTTCCTCATTAAAAGTTTTTCCGTCTGGAATGGGTGGAGGAGAAGCGTTTATATCCAATTAACTTTCCGATGTTTTTGTCGATATTTTTGTGCGAGAGGAAAAACATTAATTCGATTTTAACTTTCGAATGTGGTAAATATCCGTTAAACGGAACGCTTTTGAACTTTGATACGATTTTCAACTTTCGAATCTAATCGATTGCGATGGGCTAAAATGGCAGACGAACTTTTCTTTTTTCTCGAATTTTGTATATTGTTGTTGGTTAACGTTCAGTTTGGTATTCCACTCAGCCACTGTCATCCTATTTTTACGAGATCATTCTAAAGAAATTGTTTTTTTGCAATCGACTATGGTAGTACAACTCAATAGAATTGCTCATTTCAAATAGAAGGAGTAGTTCCAGAGACGCGATGATGACTTTACTTTTGCTTCTTTGTATTTCTCGTCATGGTTGAAAATGTTATTTTTGTCAAGTAAAACTTTCGTTGCCTTTCTTAAGAAAAATGTTGTATGCAACTCGATGATAAATGATTCTTCAGGCACACGATCTATATTGCTGTACATCAGCCACATTCAGTGCTAAAAAAGGCATTTATCACTGCGCTGCAAAATTACTATTTTTACTCGCATTCGTCAAGCTGAATGAATGGAATTTCATTTTTCTTATAATTCGCTATTGACATACGTCTCTTTCTCCGTTTAACTGTTCAGAGTAGACAAATGATTGATGAAAACTACAATTTTTTGAATGTATTACAAAGGAGAGAAAATACCACCCAATGTTTGCTACAAATTCTTTCACTTTGTTAAATTACCGTTTCTAACGGATTCAAATGAATTTCTTTGGCTTAACTTCTTTTTTTTCATTTTCCAAACAGGTTATCATTCTGTTCATTGTTGTTTGCGCTTCATTTTCCGAGGCCTTCTTGAACAAAGGAGATCTATTCGGAGGATCAGGAGGTGGCGGCGGCGGAGGTGGTATTTCTAGTTTATTTGGAGGATCAGGAGGTGGCGGTGGTGGTAGCGGTCTGAGCAGTTTGTTCAGCAAATTTGGAGGAGGTCTAGGTGGCTCTGGAGGCGGCGGCAACAGTTATGGAGGTGGCTATGGAGGTGGTAACGGAGGTGGATATGGCGGCGGCGGAAGTGGAAAAGTTACAGTTATTAAGATAATTGATAATGGTCGACCATCTGGACGTCAAGGCGGTGGTGGAC
Organism: Phytosciara flavipes; assembly: GCA_026413405.1. NCBI lineage: Eukaryota > Metazoa > Arthropoda > Insecta > Diptera > Sciaridae > Phytosciara > Phytosciara flavipes. The sequence goes on along the minus strand of JANTFA010048007.1, from coordinate 12,607 downwards.
ATTATGGAGGGGGTGGATATTCTGGAGGTGGTGGATACTCATCCGGCGGTGGATGGTCTGGCAACAGGAACCAAGGATGGTCTGGTAACAGCAATCAAGGATGGTCTGGTAACAGCAACCAAGGATGGGCTGGTAATAGCAATCAAGGATGGGCTGGTAACAGCAATCAAGGATGGGCTGGTAACAGTAATCAAGGATGGGCTGGTAACAGCAATCAAGGATGGGCTGGCGGCAGCAGCCAAGGTGGATGGTCGGCCAATCAAGTACAACCCGTTGCAATAGTACAACCCGTCGCACAAGTACAACCCGTCGCACAAGTACAACCCGTCGCACAAATACAACCCGTCGCACAAGTATGGGCTGGAGGCAACAGCCAAGGTGGATGGTCAGCCAATCAAGCCGGCGGACAAATAGGCTCTAGTCAAGCAATTGTTGGTGGTCCAGCGAGTGGATCATATAGCAGTTATAGTGGTTATCAATACTAATTAAGGCTCGTAAACAAAGATTAAATGTTTTTTTTTTGTTGTTCAGTTGATTTAAAAGTTTCATTTCATTCACTATGTGTCAGGTCTTCGTATAGACGTGTACACTGTACACAATGTATACGTACAAAACGCAGCTTATTATTATCACTCGTTTTCGTTACAAATTAGCGTAACTAGAGGAAAAGTTTGCTAATTATAACGGAATAACATTTTCAAACAGATGCCAGAAAAACTTTGAAATGAAATCTCCCGATGGAAAATAATGAGAAAACTAACTCGTCAAAAGAGCAAGTGAGTTATGATTCGAAAATTGTGGAATTCAATTTGGATAATAGGTAGCAGGGTAATGCCACATCATTTCGACGTCATCAGAAAATGTTTGAGTAGTGAGAAGTATGAGGTGAGTTGAGTACAATAAACCAAGCATACGACAAACGATCAATAATCGTAAGAAACTATGACCAGGACAATTTTTAAATTATTCAAATTTGAATGAACGAGACAATGAATTATCACCTCACCCTGTCAATAGCAAACTGAAAGATTGTTCTTTCATGGATAGGAACTAATCACCAACCAAGTCTTTCACTTCTTTTGATCAAATCTCTTGCGACAAATTGGTTAGAAAATCTTTTACTTCATTTGTTTGAACATGCATTTTACTTTAAAAGGTACAAACTAGTTAGAATAATCGATTATTTTTGTCGTCGTTGTCGATAACAGATGACACTATCGCCGTTGAACGTACGGTCCATCAACACGTTTAATTATTTTCACAATTACTCTGAATCGAGATTGAATTAGTTAATCTCACTCACAATTTCAATAGAAGTGAATGCAGGCACTGACATCTCGAATGTTTCATTTCTTTTCTTTTATCGTCTGGTCAATGAGGGCTGACTGAATTTATCAATAGATTTTTGCAGTTCTTTTGAGTAGTATCATTACATGAACTGAGGAATTTAAATGATCAGAGAAAAGAGAACGGTAGAGAAATGGTCTTAACTACGCAATGGATAAGTGGAGTTTCGAAATGCCACCAAAATGCACTGATTTTTTTTAAATAAATTAGTCAAAACTTCGAAACGCACAGACTCTCGTGTAAGAATTTCGAAAAGACGCCCATAAATTTTTGAAAAGATGGCCAAAATGTAGTTCCTGTCACAAACCACTGACACAGAGTTTTGAAATTCTACACAGTCCGACATCGATACCTCCACTTTTGTAAACAAATTCAGTTAGGTTGCTAGGAAGCTGCCTTGATTTTACTCAAAACTAATTTTGTGAATAAACAAAGGGAACGAATGACTTTTCTGCTAGAAATATTTAAAAAGATGTTGTTGCCTAACATCTGAATGAAAGTGAAAGTAGTTTGAATTACGGGTCTGGGTTCTGGTCGCCAAGCTCAGTGTTCATTTTCGTCATTCACGAACCACACAGGGAGAGAGCGTCAATTTGTGATTGGCTGTCCATAAATGACGTCCACTGTTTTCCAGAATGTCAAACCCCCGTCCCCCCATCGTCCAGGATTTTCCTATTCTTTTAACTTAACATGGCGTTTCATGTGGCCAGACTCCCCTCTCCCCTCAATGATGGACGTCATTAATGGACAGTCCCTTAAAACGAGAAAGTCATTTGATACTTAACAAATAAAAAAATTTTGGAAATTTTTGGAACAAAATTGTCTCAGGCCACTAGTATGATTACGATAAAACCAATCTCTTTGCACTCAAACACATGGATTCAATAAATCGAGGAATAGAAAACACCTATGACATTTAATGCAAGTCAATGATCAAATTCATCTTCAGTTCAGTTCTCTGAAAAAGAAAATTCCCTCCAGCTGGCGTACACTCATGAATTAAGACTGGCTGCAATCTTTAAACTCGTTGAATTTTCCGTTTTTCATGGCATGCAAACAACTGCTAATAAATTAGACGAAAAATGTTTTCGAAAACATCTGAGTTTCTACTTCAATATCTTCCAAATAACCCATCGTGAATTTCATTTATCATTTTCACAACCACAAAAATACTTTCCTTTTTTTTGAACATTTTCACAGTTGCGGACATTTTGAGATATTTTATGCACAAGATCCTGACTTACAGTCAAGGGAAAATATTCTACGCACCAATCAATCTGACAATTTTCAGTTCATTACTACTGTCTAATGAAAGCCTGTAAGGATTCGTCGTCTGCAACGTAATATAATACCGCAAAGGGTATAGCTGCGGGTATATACAGCTCTCCAATAAAAGGAAAAAAACCCAAAGTTTTGCAAAAGAAAATTCTATTGTTAATCAAACGTATCGATGGATCTCGAAATACCACTCTTTTACCAAATTAACCTCAACAAAATCAGGCTACCGAAATCTTTCGATAACTATTCAGAGATGTTGAGCTTTTTATAGAAAAGTCTTGAAAAAAAGAAAACTCTCAGAAAAGGAAACCTACCATTTTATTGGCTTCAGTAGCGACATTGTGCGTAACACAGAGATTTTTCAATGTCATGGTGACAATGACCTAGATTTGAATAAAAAAAATTTTTTTTTAAAGAAAACGAAACTCTAGCGCACAAGCAATCACTTAAATCGCGAAAAAAAATGTTCTTTTTTTATCTCGAGGGTACGTAAAATACACAAATAACGTTTTCTATCACAAGGCCACGAATCCTTTCTGATTATCTGGGAAAAAAGTACTTATCGTAAGTGAGGGATCGAGTTACGAGGTTGTTGAATTGAATTGAACGCAAAAATTTAATTTGTAAAAAATCTTCTGCCGTTAAAGAGAAGACGGTGGAACTTTTCAGATTTTTAGTATCGGTTTTTAGTTTACGGGGGTCACAAAAATGTAAAAATTTTAAAAATCCAGACTCCATTTTTGTGGAAAATTTTATTATCAACACTTGAACCCCAATATTTTAACTTTGTTTTAGTTAGTCATGCAAATTACATTAAAAAATCCAAAATTTTTAAGACAAAAAAAATCATTTTTTCGTACTCACACAATTGTTTTGAGATCCTTTGACTCCAACATTCACTTGCACAAATTGAATAAAATCTATTCAAAAAGAAACACCATCACGTCCATCATAATACATCCAATCAACTCTGAACCCCCCCAAGTTAATAACAAAATAGCATCATTAGCTTTACTCCTTTTCGCATCTATCAACACTCTTAATGTACCCACAAAACAACATCATCAACCTGTTGCGAATGAAATATAATATCCACACACCACCAGCGAAATACACTATAGAGAATCCGAATTATATATTGCAGAAGGAGCTGATTCAACTAGTTGGTTTGTAATAAAACAGACACACCGTTTTACTTGGCCAGGAGAATGTGCTGTGTGAATTGTATGTTGGAACGTTAAACCCGAAAAGCAGACTGTCGATTTTGAATCGTACTAAAGTTTTGGTATACGTTTCATTTCATACTCCGCATATATACATTCTGGTGCTAGTCAACATTTCATATACACACACAAACAATCCCTGGATGTTCAGGGGTAAGGATTTTTTAGTACAGCTCACAAAAAACATTAACCGTGTCGTATATTTATCGTAACGACCTATACCTCCCGTCTGCTTTATGGAATACATTTTGTATTGAGAATAACATTCAAAGTGAAAGCGAGAAAAGCTTTCGATTTTAGCCGAAAGCACACCATGCAACGCAGAACTTGAAAGAAGACGGAAAAAAAACGCACAGAAAGAGGAAATTGGAGAGGAAAAATAAAGCCGGAGAAAGTTTATATTTTCATTCCATAGTATCCGTTCGCTTCGTCATCTTCTTCTACTACTTCGTCTCCTTCTTCTGATATGCTTCTTGAAACGATGTGCGTTTTTTGTTGATGATGCTTTTCGGATTCTCTGTGTGTTTAAGGCTCGAGACATAAATAAAAATAAATAAATTTTTGCTTACGTTTTTCACCTTAGCGAAAAGTATATATTTGAAATTGAGGTAGTGAACGACAATAAGACGATCCGAAAATATACTTTACGAACGATGAAACGGAAAAAAAATTTTTTTGTATTTTTTTTTCTTCATTGAAAATCGTTTGTGGAGGGTTGGCTTTTTAAATATAGCATTCGATGTTATATATTTGCCTATTATTTGTTGTAACGACTACATATACAAACTTACATACGGATAAGTCAATAGTATTTATGTATACGCCGAGATTATTTTTAGCACCGTACGAAGTATACAGAGTTCTTTAAGGATTAAGCCGTTAACTTGAGTGAATCACGCCGCTCCTGAGTTTTACGTTATTTGTCAACTTACACATGTGATGAACCTTCTTAGTATAAACATCTTAAGGGAGAGCTTTTTTTCATTATCAATAATGGGTAATTCCACCGGTAATTTCGTTACATTTTTCAAACTTCTTTTCACTAGCTTTGCTCATATCTTTCGAGCAAATGAACCAAATTCAATAATTCATTTTCTATTTTCTTCGTTGGTTTGTTAGATTTCAGGGAAGAAAAAGTTTGGGAAGATTGGTGAAGAGCTTGCAGAGGCAGGCCCGGACTGGCGACTTAGCATACAGTCACCCAATCATAAGCTTGTGCCGTTTGTTCGTTTACCAGCTGGTCGTCTGCTGGCCCACCAACCGAAACACACTTTCTGCATAGTAAACGAAATCAAAACAGCTGCACGTCAGAGAAATGATAACAGGTGGCGTTGCTTCCGCCTCACATTTAGAAGGAGCGTTTGAAAATCGTTGCAAAATTTAAAAAAGAATTACACTTTGTTTGAGTCGAGTCCGTTAAGTCGAAAATTAATTTTTTTCCTTCCATTTCATACTGATGACATAACCACACTTTTTCACTCTCTGGGGCCATGTTGGTCAAACATTTTCAGAAATTTTGACATGCTCATTCTACCTGTGAGGCGGAAGCAACGTCACATGTTATCATTTCTCTGAAGCACGTGAATGCTTACATTGCCACAAAAGAAACAAAGAATTGAGTGTATATTGTGGTGGGCCAGCTGGTAAACGAACAATCGGCACAAGCTTCTGATTGGGTGACTGTAATCGACGGAATAATACACGTTGTAAGTGTAAATAAGACTGAAAGGTCTGACAATACAAATCAAGACACAATTTTTTTTTTGTAATCGAGCCTGCTTTTATGCGGATTTTTGGTGCGTACACATTTCAATGCACTAGGGCTCGTTTAATTTAGGATTACATTTGAACTAATGTTAAGTTTTAACTGTGCGACAAGCATGTGCCACCAAAAATCCCAAGGGCAAAATCTACTCAACGGTGGTACGACCTGCATTCACTTCTGTGTGAAAAGTATGGAAGTGATCTGATAACAGCAGGGATGAAAATCTTCCGCATGTGCCTTGGCGTCACAAAATTAAATCACATCAAGAGTGAACATATATACGAGGCACATTGAACATGAAAGAAACCATCGTTGGCAAAGTCAAAAACGAGATAAACGAGTGGTTTGCAAGAAGAAGAAGTTTGAACTAGTGTTATCTTTGAACTGGAGTTACGTTTGAATTAGGGTTACGTTTGCACAAGGACTGCGTGTGCAATATAGGTTTACGGACGTATTAGGGTGAAGTATGACGTACACAATAGATATACGGGTTTGTACGGGGCTCGATCGCAGCGTCTGCTCCTGTCATTTCTCGTTTTTTATATAAAAAGATTTTTTTTCATATCAACTTGAATAAAAAAAAAGAAAAAGTTGAACGATTTCGAAATCGATTATCATGTAAAATAGGGGGTTTTTTCTTTACGTTTTCTTTTATACCTCTTTGAATAATTTATTTAGAGAACCAATTCAAAAGGAACGAACAGAGTACATATCGTCGTATAACTCTACAGCAACGTACCTTAGTATATTTATTTGAATAAAACGGATTGATATAATTTGGTGTGGTGAGAAAATGATTGTTTGGTTTACTTTATTGGATACACATTATAAATAAGTGCTCACACAAAACTGTCTTATAATTATTGTTTGCATACAAACTGGACAAATTCCACAACATGACGATTGGTAATAGTAGATTATGCTACAAAAACGATGAAAAAAAATTATCTCAAATTTAGGTGGGCATTTAGGTTTTTTAGTTTGATGTTCTTTAACCCATTGGCATGCAAAACAACAAATTACAACTGATGTAGTGTAGCATACTATAGTTTCTGGAGCAGAAACTATGTTGGTCGCGTAAGAAACTTAACAAAAACAAAATGGATTTAGTCAAGTTGAGCTTTCAAACATAAAAAAATTTCTGCAAAAACATAGAGAAAATTGAAGTTTTTGATGCTTGTTTTTTGTTGGTGTAATGAATCAACACAGAAATTTTGCTTTTGCAGAAAAAATTGTATTCAACAAGTGGTGAAACGTTTCTGTCACTAGATGTGAAAATATCACCTACTCTTTCGGCGGCTCGGTATAGCACCACCTTCCCGCTAACTAGGTTTTTCCACAGATGTATGTTACAGCGGCGCATCTACAAAGGGACCAATTGGACCATGGTCCAGGGCACTAGGAAAATAGGGCGCTGAGTTGTGACGAATGAAAGTTTTTTCTGATACAATAATTTTATCGAAAATTTCGTTTTTTTCGCCAATATCTTCACTGTTTTGGATCAAAATCTCACAGATCAAAATTTTATTGTCCATGACTTCAGCAAACTCTGTCTCTCAGAAGCTTTTTCACCAAAAACCTATCATCTAAGAGATACAAATTGAAATGTACAGAATTAGTGCGCTAATTGTGTTCATTTCGGATTGTATCACTTAGGCGAGAAGTTTTTGCGAAATAGCTTCTGGTAGACAAAGTTTGCTGAAGTCATGTTCCATACAATAAAATTTCGGTCTGTGGAATTCAGATCTAAGACAATGACGAAATTACCGAAAAACGAAAGTAGCGTAAATTTCTGCGCTAATAGCCCAACCCTGATATAAATGCGAATTTTTAAGATCCCTCCATAATGTCGTTACGGGTCTCTTGGACAGTACCTATCCAATGAACTGAACATCCACACATGTATGTTCACCGTCTGCAGCCGCAATTATTCACAGACAAAAATAACATTTCTTCGACCTTATATCTCCAAGTAACTCAACCGGAGTACGAAAGTGGTTTCGCATATTATTCCGGCTTTGAGATGTTTAGGCATATATAAGCAACAGGCATCTCCGATACCACAAAAAATTTCCCCTCGGACATTCTAATTCGACCTGTTACAAATGTACGAGTGACATCATTAGACGCTCGTTATTCGTACATAAAAACCTCAACCTCAGCCTGACCTTATTTTTGGCGTCGTTGCCTAGTCTATCTCAAATGATGACAAAATGACCCAACAGACAGTAAATACTGCATGTGCTGCGTACGTCGTTTGCGTAATGAAGAATATCGAATGAAAAGATAGCCCACTAGTGCGATAAAGTGATTTTATTCGACATCGCACACAAATGCGGTAAAACTGTTGCACATTTTCCTAAAATCTGAAAATCAATTGCAACATGCTTCTGTCCATCCTTTGAACCCCTTCTTCAGTTCCATAACTCATTGTCCGTTCTCTGTGACTGTAATCTCATCGCTAACAACCACATTATCTGTGAACATAAAATTGAGACACATTTATTACCTTAAACGACTACATCAACAGTCTCATTAGCAACGATTTTGAAATATGTAGATTCCAACAACGAATGACTCTAATTGATGACAACCAGAAGATTAAAATTTGATGTGAGCTCGAAAAACTCAATGTTAATTTACGGTTCACTAATAAACATCAATGAGCGTTGCTTTTAAAACCGTGTAAGCTCACATGCTATCGAAGTCTAATGAAATCCCAAGTTGGAAGTTGGTTTTTCACATAAATAAGACATCGTGTAACACACAGAGCCACACACAATGTTGATATTATAATGCCCACAAAAGCATACATTGGTGTCTTACATTGAACACATCACATCTCACATGTGTGTAGTACACACTGTGTACGTATGGATGTGTAGCAGGAAAGCCATGTAATTTACTTAGAGGAATAAACGTACAGTCAACTTTAACAAAACTTTATCTGGGAAAATGCAAATTTATGAACGAAACTTAATTAATATTAATATGGAAATCACGTTCTCTTCTTGGCAAATGAGAAACGATTAATTTGAATTTAGCAACATTTGACAATATTACGAATGGTCATATTAGATCCAATTAGTCTCCAGTGTATGGCAATTTGAAGAAGTCAATTATTTGAGCTTGTTATTGAATTACAAACTTTAAGTTTTACTTTTGTAATTAGGAGCATCTCAAACCTCTCAAATTGCCATTCGATGGGAACCAGCTCAACGAAATTTTTTACTTTATTTTAATTGAGCGAGTGCAACTATATATAACCCAAAACATCGGTTTGATATTGGAGAAGGAATAGTCATTTACGTAGATCTGTTGTGCATGGTAGATTTTTGGCAACTTTGCTAACTGTAGCCTGAAAGAAGTGCCTAACACGTCTACCGTCCATCGCAAGAAAACTAAATAACTTGTCTTGTCATGCTGGCTGGCCAAATTACGAGGAATATTTCACCCAAGAAACGCTTCCAAGCGACAATCTACACGACTATTGCCAAAAAATGTTTATTTTCGGTTGAATATGTTTATGTTTATGATTGCCACAAGCCGATCTCTGAAACCTTGAAAAAATGATTCCTCTTGCTGTTACCTAACAGTTTGGTGGAGACGCTGAAGTTCTACAATATCATCTACACCTCAAGCCAAGGCTCAAGACGTTTCCGAAAAAAAAAAATGGACGGCGCGCATGTCTGCGCCAAAGATCCGCCTAATTAGAAATGGAAGGAAAAAAATTCCAAAGTTCTCTCCAATTCCTAGTTTGTTTTAAATTTTACGCCTTTCGAAGTAAGTTTCTATCCTTTATAAATCTGTGGCAAAAGAACTGATAGCTTGTGCTTCAATGGAAGAATTTTTGTTGGATGTTGTATTGAACTGTGTTCCTCAATAAAATAAATTTCTATCAAGAAAATTTTCCTCAAAAATGTGCTTCCAATTTAAACTGATAAATTCAGAAACAAGAATTATTCGCAAGAAGGTTTTGCACACAAATGATATCGAATGGCGGTGCCAGCTGCAGCGATAGGCCGTGGAACCATATGGCGATCATTTTCATGTTTTTTGCGATCATTTCTATTCTCCCTGGTATGCAAGACACATCATTTTAATTTCCATTGAGGTAAATAATGTTTTGGAACGAGACGCAGTAAATAATAATTTACGCAAATAACTCACCACTTGTACAAACAACGGAGGTAACTGGCGCGGGCTACATTTTTCCAAATAGATAACGAATTCGAATCATTGGCAACGTGGTCGTCAAAACGTTCTGTTTGAATGAAAAATTTAAAATGTTCATTAAAGTGATTATAATAGTTGTTCTTCTCACCATCATGGTCGAAATACTTCAAGCTCAATCTACAAGCTCATTAAGTAATTCATGAATTCATGTTAAAATAATGGCTTGCAGTCCAATGCTCATAGTTTTATTATGATTACGATTAAACAATCAATTAATTTACACCATTCAATTTTCAGAAATGAAATACTGTATGCCTCCGGATGGAATTTGCGAAGTTAGAAAAGATCCTCTTTGCAAAGGATGGTGTGGGAAGGATCCATTGGGACGTTGAATTCGAATCAAGATTTTGTTTCATTTGTAACAAAACATTCTACAAAATGAACAGAAGAAGCTGGGCTGCTCTTAAACGAATTTTTTTGAACCTATTTAAAGTGAAAAAAACAGAAGAAGTTCAAAATATACAAGCCAAATGCGTTTAACTAGATTTTTTTATTTCTATTCCTTCGAGCAAAGGCTCCGGTTCATCTCCCTGCTGCCAACCTTCGGGTCTACGAACGTTATCGATTACGTAGTCGTAGGCCCGTAGTGGACTAAAAGTGATCTGTAGCTGCTAGAGTGCAATGCGAAATCTTGCTCATGTGGACGGTAATATTTCTTTCTTCGTTTCGATACAATGGCATTGTTGATTATGGACCAAGACTCCACAAAACTCAGGCAGCTGAACCTTCCACGATATGGTAAGGAAATATGGTCAGAAGGATACCGGTAATTAATATATGTGATTGATGCTGTAATGAGTAGCACGATATATTGGAGCAGATACCGTAGGTAGTCCAACCGCTAGTACCAAGCGGAGGAGGGAGTTGAGTTAATGTTCAGTAACCTACTGTAAGATATATAAGTTCTATCGTGTCGAATGGCGATCCAGAGCTGACCAGATGGCATGTGCTCATTAGTGCCGCATCTAGCATACTTAACACCTTAGACCACTTCATTCACAAGGAACTAAAAAAAACTTAGCTTTGAAAAATGAAATTTCACGTTATATTCCAGCGCCCTGGACCATGGTCCAATTGGCCTATATGATGATGTAGCATTAGTGCCCATTGTCGTATTTTAATGCAAAAGTGAACATTGGCTTTGCGGGCTTGTGAGGGCTTGAAGGACTATTGAAAACCTAAGCCATTCTTTAAGGCAACAGGATCCGTAGCCACAGAATGCCTCTCACTATAAACCCTTCACGTGAAGTCTGAGTCTAGTTTCATAATCACTTTCAATCGACTGCTAGTTTCAACTTGAAAGTCTCATTTCCAAAACTAAGTTCCAAAAAGGAAAATATTAAAAATTGGCACTGAAAAGATATTGTGGGTCGGTACTAGAAATTGTATATTTAAAAGAAACCCAACCTTTGAATCCCTTTTTCCAATTAATCCGAGATAGTTACTTACAAAAATAGAATATAACCCAGAGCTACGATACATAACACAGTGAAAGGGTTTCTTTCTAAAAAAAACCCCTTTCAAGTAAATCCGAACATATATAATTGTTGGTTTAAAAATAATACTGGGGCAAAGCTCCATTTATCATACAGCCAATCCCACAAGCTTGCTTCTGTTATACCAATTCTTCAATATGAATTTTTTGTTTCCGTTTTGCTTTCGAACAATATTACGGAGTTGAGAATAATACTGGAAAGACTAGGTATACCTTTGTTGTGGGAGTGTTTTATAGTACAAACTATTGCGTTCATTCCATATCAGTACAATGGAAAACACATAAAGTATAAAAGCGTCAAATCGCGCACGTGATCATATAATATCGGTCTCGATACGATTGTATGGTCATATGGAATAGCAAAATACATTCACGACATATAAAACTACTATCTGGTTTGGTTGCCACCTTTTCTGCAATGTTCATTTTGTCTATATTTACATTCAATGATGAAAATGTTTTTATATTTTCTTTAACCGCACCGCACCGGCATTGACCAGGTGACCTATTTTGTTATTTAGGTCATGGCATATTTCCACACTATTATATTGTGGAAAACTGTGTGCTCCAACAGAGAGTTAGATAGAACAAAACCCTTGACGCTTTCACCTTGTAAATATTATATTTATAAATTGAAGTTATTATATTTTCTCGGGAAGCGGATTATTACCTGTTGTGCTCTCTCCTCACTCTCTCTGTGTGTGGCTGTGGTTGTTGTATACCGAAAACAGTTATTTGTGACAAACATTTTTCGTTATTATTTGAAATCTAATAAATGTTTTCATTGTTTAATTTGTTAGCAATTGTTGGAACGACAGACAATGAATGGAAACTGGAAATGTTTGTTGATTAACCAAATTTTAGATGAGACTAAAATCAAATGGCAATTCTGAATTTGAACTATGTTTTTGTTTTGTTTTAAAAGTTTTACTCGCTACACAACCATGGGAAATGATTCATTTCCACATGACATTTTGAGGTAATCCCAATGGGATCTACTATTTTGTTGTCTGTCAAGTGGATCAATTTATACAACTTGCGGAAATGACTCATTGCATGAGAAGAATTTTTCTTTCTATTAGTTTCCTGTGAATTTCCTACGTAATTCATTAACTCAGAAACAATTTTGTGACAATCGCAGACACACTCGTTTTGTTTTTAAACTTTCGTAACTACTTCCACCGACACAAGACATGCACCCCGTTGTTCATAGATATTTCAGGAAAGTAATTTCTTGAGTCATGTTATTGTTTTTGGGCCGAG
>JANTFA010047896.1:0-15218 GCA_026413405.1 Phytosciara flavipes | reverse complement strand
TCGGACAGTGTACCTTGAGAATATTCTAACACTGTAGGTGTCACTGATACAGTGTTAGAATATTCTCAAGGCACACTATCCGATTTCATGCCCTCTAATTTTGTAAACAATGTTTGTTACTTTGCTAGATAGCTGCTTCGGCACGTCACATTCTCAGTTCACATGAGAAGCTAGAATGTAATCTTTGAACTGTGACTGTGGTCAGGACGTCATACAGACAAACCAGTACGCTATCCGTGAATTCAACGGAGGATTAAAAGTTCTAAACTGGATGAGGATTACAAGTTCTAAACGCTACGGTCGAATCGAATCGATATAGATTGGTTTTGATGGAATTTTCATAGTCTTTTGATTGCAGCTATTAGCTGTTAATTGGTTGGAAAATAAATTTTCGAAAGTTTATTTGTTTGTTAATGAATCTAAAATTGTGAACCACACGTTCAATAATAAAAATCACATCCACCACATTTTGTTAATCTACTATTAGCAATCTGTCAGGAAATTTCTTGAATAATTAATTTTTCTGAAACGGAAACTTTTTTATTGTTTGCCATTTGCATGACTCACCGAATGAAAATGTTATACAGCGGGCGACTCTTAAATACGTACATGCCATCGAATCAGTAGTTTTAACAGCTTTTGATTGACAACAACAACATAGAAGAGTCATATGTGCGATTTCGTTTTATATTTAATATATAAAATCAACTTGAAGTATTTGCACAGAGTTAGGGGTCCTTCATAAATGACATCCTACTATTGCGGAAACCGTAGGTGACTGGACAGAGGGAGAGTGGGATCGAGCGGCATAGGACGTCCAGCGGAAATTTAGAGCCTTACTTTCATAATCACCGCACTGTTCTGAATGGCCCGTATCAACGGAATTCTACTCTGTAACACTAATACAACTCATACAAGCTTCTATTTTCCATTTGTCAAAATCTTCTTCATTGCAAGTGTACCTACGTTAAAAGAAAGCAAGTAAGTTATCACGCAAACAATAACCATAGTTGAAGCTAATTGCCACTAAAATACTATCAGTTTTTCAATATTGTAAGTCTTCAATAAAACGAAAAAATTTCTCATTCAGATCTTTTGGTGTGAAATACCTTACATAACGGTGCCAAAGAAAACTCACTATTTTTGTGATTCAACTCCAGATTATTATTTACCAGAAAAGCTCGTAAACGGACGTTATTTACTAGGGTTAGAGAAATCGGACGCAATTGTACAAGGGGGAGAGAGGCTTTCAAAAATCATTCAAAATTATAGGACGTCATCATGAATGGCTCCTCGAAGGGGTCATGCAAGAATGACGTCCACCTTTGAGAAAGTGTTTAAAATGATTGGCGGTGGGAGGGGAGAGGAGTAAAGAAAATCAGGCAGCCGGTTAAATTTTAGTAAATATTTGCATTCTTCAGTGTAACATTCAACTTCTCGCACGTATTGAATTTCTAAACTGTTTTAAATATTGCAAGTATTAGGGCTCGTGCAATAATGACGTCCACACGTTTTTCCAGCCATCGTTTTCTCGATACACCCGTCCCTACTCTTATGTGGACGTCAATATTGCATGAGCCCTTAGGTGACACCGTAGCCTATTTTTTTGGCTTTTCGTATTAAAGGGACTCACATATACGACGCGTCTGTGTTGTTACTGTTAGTGGTAGATAAAAAACCTCTGTTGCCATTCCCTTTTGAATGTAAATGCTAACTTTACTGTTAGTGTTTGATTGCATTGGATCAGCTGGTGGAACAGCTGAATCGAATGTATGTGGTACGTGTACATGTCTAAATATCGTCCACTGTACTTTTCTTCTGAAAAAAATATTTTATTTTTCATTGCTACAGAAACGGATGAAACATCCCGATAAATAAATAATGTTTCTACGTGAATTCATTTTAAACTTTCAACAGAAAAAAAAGCTGACTGGTAAAATACTGGAAATATATTCAGTATGAAGCTTCAACACTCTTAATGTATAACATCCCAGCTAAGCAGCTAAAGCCTTTTGTATACAATGTTTATGTATAATGCCATGATTATCATACACCTTTCGTATTTTTCTAATACCGTTCCGAAAAAACGGAAGAATGAAAATGCTTTTCTTTTCACATTTATTTCTAACGTTTTTTTTTTAAATGAAGGTAAATTGAAATTTTGTGTGAATGAATTATAATAATAAAAACGGATGTGAATTTTTGCACAAAAATAAAATCTAATATTATAGAGAGTACACACATTACGTTACTTCACGAACCTTCAGTGGTGGTCGGGTGGGTAAGTATAGATGCCTCCGTCCGTGTGTGTGTGTGTCTATGTCTATATAAGAATACAACAAATTTAGTTAAGTCAGTTTATGGCAGGTAAATTATTAACCCAATTTAATTTGATATCGTTTTGCCTTTGTGTCTATTTAACATAGTTTAAAAGGGAACACATTCACACACACATCCATCCAAATAAACACGATACACATTTTCCAAAGCCTGAGTAGACGAAAACCAAATTAAATTACATACCTGTGTTACACACATCTATATGCATGCACGTGGGCAAATCTATTGCACATATACATATTACATACGTAGTAATTGAGACAGGAATCAGTAGAAGAAAAGAAGTGGAAAAAAAACATAAGGCAGGACTCGTACGAATAGTGTAAGCAACCAAGATCAGTTAATATAATACATTATGTCCCTGCATCCGAATTGTCGTGTGGAATGTATTCTCACTTGTATGTTCTACGTGCAACAAGTACGGTGTTTAGACTTCATACTTATCATGTGTAAACGTTTGCTGCAATTTTGCAATTACGCGTAACATGTACAGCATACTGGTGTAGCGCTTCCCATGAGTCCCAAGCAGTGGTCATCCGTCGAATGTGGGTAAGCTGATCATCCTCGACCGCTAAGCCAATCAGTGTTCTAACTTCTTCCATTCTGCCTCATTTTCTTCCACAGCCGCATTCTCGACCGGAGCTTTCATGACTTTCTCCCACAGATTAATTAAATTAAAATCAGTTCCATTTTGTATTTCAGGATTGAATAATTTGATTTATTTAATTTCACAATTCTGGTTTCTTTCTCTGTCATTCTTTAACTTGTGGATGCTGGGGGCATAGCCTGTTCGAGATTCGGTTTATATGGACTCTACTAAACTAAACTTTCAGGATGGACACATTTTGAATGGATATTTGGAGTTTTGACAGATTTGGCGTAAAACACAAGTCAAAGTAGTTCGGTTTCAGTTCTACAGATCAGGCCAGGTTCTCTCAGGTCAGGTTTCCTACACAGAGGAAAATCTCGGCAGAAAACAAAACACTTAGGCGACCCTAGCTCATACAAGTATGTTCATCTTCAAGCTGAAACTCACAATTTGATTCTTCATCAGGGAAAAGAAATGGTTAAAATCGGTTTCCCCCTACACGTGGACTTCAATTCGTCGTCTTACGTACTAGCATAAACACATAAGACCTTCGTGCTTCGCACGGAGGCTCAAAATGAATAAAAGGAAGAAGAAAATAGCTGAAATATGGAAAAATATTTAGAAAGAAATTCGGTTGGATTAGATTTTTGTTGAACATTTCTTAAGAATAAGAAAATGATATGTAATAAAAGCGAACCTTTTACTCCTTCATCGTGTGCTGAACATGAAGGTCTTTATGAATTTTAACTGTGCAATTTCCATACACAATGTTTGGTTTATATTTCGAATATTACTTTTTGATGTGCTCGTGCTATTTTATTTATGTCATTTGTGTGTGTGTGTGTTTCGCTCCGTTCTAAATTGAATGGTGTGTCGACTTCTTTCTTCTGTATCTAAATACAAAAAACGTAAATTTCTTTTTTATTTGAACATTACATATAACATCAAAACAAATTTGCAGTCTGATCACACACACACACATATGTACTGCGTATATTATGTACGTATGTACAAACACTGTGACTGTGCTTGATAGTCGTGGTTTTTTCTTACCACCAAAATCACGGATTAGCTTTCCTACGCTCGGGAAATTATATAGCAATCTATCAAATATTTTCAGCATAGAAAATCGATTCCAGTGTCCGTCGTTAACGATAATCATAATAAATCTGGAGCCAAAAATATTGTTTGATTTAAAGGAATCTGTCTCAATATGTCTGAAGAAAAACGGCAAAAAAAATGCTGAAACTGGTTAAGCTAACAACACACGAGCAATTATGCTCGTTGCTGAGATCGACAATTATGCTGCGTTTTCCATTGTACCGCGAAGTTTTCGCTGATTTTTCAAACAAACTATAGCCAACGAAATAGAAAACTTTCTGCGCTGAGGAAAATAATTATTTCAAATTTCTACAGATTTCCCAACATAGGTGAATAGGAGATTTCCCACAAAAGCATTGAGCATGTTTCTTGAGATTTCCCAACATTAAGTATCGGGTTATTTTTCCAACCAAGCGCGGACGTATTCTCCTCTTGATTTTCCAAAATTGAAAGAAAGAGATTAACGGGGAGTAATCACATCAAGGACTCATGCAATAATTACGTCCACATAAGAGGAGCGAGGGGTGCGAGAAAACGAGGCAAGCCATGTTGTTGGTATAGGAAATATGTGAACGAAGGGGTGAGGGGGGTTCAAAAACCTAGAAAAACGTGTGGAAGTTCAATGGAGAAAACTTTAAATTTTAATTTCAACTCGAGCGACTCGTTGTTAGACAGTTTCATTTCACAACTCATTTTTATTCGTAGTATTTAATGGACCAAAAACAGTTTGCTCTCTTTGCTCACGAGTATTACATTCGAGTGAAAGTGGATCTCACACTGATAGCCTTTCAAAGTTTACGATCGGATAAAAAGCAAGTTTTACTAAAGCAAACCTTTCAATAAACTACAATATGAATCGGTATCTGTGTAAAATTGCAACTCAATTGAAATAGTTATTTGCGTGCCTGTTATGCACGGTAGATTTTTGGCAACGAAGTTCCCAAAATTAACCGTCTACAACACGTGAGTACAAAAATGTTCATGTCTTGTGACAAAATTACGAGGAAACGGCGTCGATTTGTCCCAAGGCATATGAAAAGCATTTTTGCCACGGTTGACCTGGTTAATCACTGGATTAGTCATTAGGTTAATCATTTCAGTGGTTTTTGCTTCGGTGATGAAAATGGAATTACATTTTAAAGTTCAGCATAACTGTCCACCTCAGCAATCCTATCAACGCAAAATTGCTCGTGTGTCTTCAGCTTTTAAGTTTTTCATGCAAGTGAACACGAAATGTATACTCGTTAATCAGTCAGCGAAATTTACATCTCAGTCGAATTCACTCCGTAATTGAGCTTTAAATTCGAATGAAAACCATTGAGAACGTTCATGAATGAATTAAACGTTTACATTTCAACGGAAATACCGTATCGTACAAATACAATTTTGCGGTGGTTGTATGGCAGCGCATTATACTTCATCAGCCAGCTTTTGTTTTCCACGAAGGAACCATCAGGGAAAACAACAAAAGAATATTTTATTCCGAAGTTTGGAGCCCCAGAATGTATGAATAAATATACAGAGGGTTTTGGAATGTTGACGAAAACAAATTTTCCCTGTATGCTACTCTGATGTTTTGTCTGATTGTTTTGCTTTGAAGTCATTTAAGCAGTTGCCATTGCAAGCTCCAAGCTGCTAGAATTTAAACGTGCCACCGCTGTGGGTAAATAAAACAACGTGTGGACAGAGATTCCGCTTTACGGAATTCATAATTCAATAAAGTGTGTCATTCGTTTTATGCCAATAGAGTTATACTTGAAACATGGGTCAAAAATCTTACTTGTGTTTTCCTAGCGAACATTGGATGTTCCCTTATAGAAACATTCCCACAGTCGTAGAAAGTAATTGTTGCTAGGATGCTAGGATGTTACACTGAAAAAGACACTGTTAATGTGGGTTTGTATATGGTAAATCCGAAATCAACAGTATATTAGTATGAAGTACCGAAATGCCAGTTGCACCTACAAATTGTTGACTTTACTAACTTTCTGGCATAACTCTTGATTTTACCAATTTTTGCTTTTGAAAAGATTTGTTATTCAGTAGCATTGGTGCGCTAGTAACTTTAACTAATAATTGGTAATCGTTACTGATTTTTAACAACCCGAGTTGCTAATCATCGCGAATTTTCTGTAATGGTTACAGAATTCCAATTTTTCAATATTTTGCCTTGGAAGTGTTAAAAGATGTAGCATGTAGAGAGTTGGTAAAATCAACCGAAAAGCAATGTTCATTCCAAATTCACCCAGCAATTTTGTAGGACCAACACAGATTTTCGCAGGACCTATACAGACTCGTTTTCAGTGATGTAAGATTTCCCAGCCATGACTTGAAATTGTATACCCCTGTCTATGCCCAACCTTCGTCACCGTCTACAATCTTTAGTGGTATCTACATGAACGAATTACTCGCTAAAGTGTTATAGAAAAACCACAAAAACCAAGATACCGATAGCGTCGCATTCATTGGCATTCATGCAATTTATCGTATCCATTTACCCACTCAGCTTGAACGTTTTAATATAAATTTAGCATTCACATTTCCCACCTGATGGATTGTGAAACTCTGTTTACTCTATCTGTAAAATAAATTCCGAATCTAATGTAAAAGTTTGAAAGTAAATCTCTAAACTTCTAACCGAAAAGTCAAATTGATGACTAACCGAACTGTAAATGTTTTCGCAAAGTTTTTGGCTGTATAATACAGGGTTGCTATACTTAAAATATCAAAATTCACCATAGAATCCACGTTCAATAAATTTGCCTAATTACCGGAAGTTTTGCGACAAGTTGCTCTCAGGATCAGCGCGCAACGCCATCCAATACTTTTGATTATATTAAAACGTTTGTATGTATATTCATACCATATATAAGATAACCGCCGTTTCAGTCAATGACAAACCCACCTACATAATAAACCATTTGATTCGACAAGATAAACCAAACAGCCAAATCGTAAAATACATCATATTCTTCCCATAAAAATGGAATTTACGATTCGAGTTTATTATTTTCCATATATACAAAACCGTCTATTATTTTATACGCACCTCTTGTCGTATATAATAAATGTTAAGGGTATTCGCAGTCTGCTTCTTATGTAAGATGTAAGTCTCGTTTTGATTTCTTCATTGTTTTCAACTTTCAGGATCAAACACTACTATCTGAATGACTTCTAATCATCTGAAGTTATACTCATCGGTCGCAATGTTCTGACCGACAGGGGATCCATGTCTTCTGTCTAACATAAGATGTTTCGTTTTATCCTCGTTGACCTTTATGCTAGTGTGTAGTGCGTGATCTCATAACTCCGGCGTAACAAATAGTTTTTTTGGTCGGACCATTATTCATCGGGCACACACGCTGTTCGATTTCGAACACCCCACTCCCAAGACACATCATCTCTATACTAATATTATTAAAATTCAATAAATTGAATGTTCCACTCATTGGAAAAGAGTTTTTTCAGCATTAAAAATTGGATTGACGGAAGCTGTTCATATCTATCAGGTCTTGTCTGTCCTGCTATCCCTCTCGAAAGAAATGCTAGATTACTGATAACCGCATAGTTCGAAGCTTTGCCATTTTTTACATTCTTTTGAAATTTTCATTATTTTTTATAGAATTTTATATTGTCCCACATTCTTTATACACTACCATCCCCTCTTTAATGCGGAAAGGATCCATGGATAATTACTAAGAGAGATCAACATGGACGAAATATGTCTGATTAAAAGCTAACTAATTTAGCAGAGTTGTGAGATCATGCGCTACACACTGGTATATTGTTTGACCAGAATCCGTCGACTCGAAACTTATTCATTTATCAGATGACATTTGAGCATAACCGACTTTATGCGGAAAATTGTCATTACATGTATGTTTACCCCTACGGAAACCGTTCATTACATGTTGACAGGTGAATCATTACATGTACACACGTGAAAAGGTGTTTGGATTTATTTGTTTTCGTGCTTAAATACGCACTTGCGAGTTCGACTTAATCACAAATTGAACCCTAATGAATTACTTCTGCCAAATGGATTTTCATATATGCGCAAAAGTGACATTTGAAGAAATTGATATCCAATTACTGTAAATAAAATCTTGTTGCTAACTTGTGCTCAAACTGGAATTTTGTTCATACGATGTGTTCTCAAACTCGTCTTCGCCTCGGGTCGACAAGTTTCACATCTATTGCGTAAAATTTCCATTTTGGCACAAGTTAGGAAAATAGCTATTTACTTGATATACTGAGTATGAAAAAGTCGACTGCGAATGCCCTTGTTGTATATTGTATAGTAACAAAATGCACATAGACTATACAGGGTGGAATGGATGGATAGAACAAAAGTTTCGTACCAAATACCTATCGTTTTCTTTCATTTTCATGTTAAAATATATTGTAACTTTCATTACAATTGGCTCTCGTTCCCATTAGAATCTGAATGTTTACTATACGAAATATTCTGGTTTTATCGTTGAAAAGTGGAAGTTGTATGATGGGACAATAAAAATGGAGATGTAACATTAAAGTTTCATTATCGCACTGATGTATAAAGTATCGCAGAAAGCAACTTAGTATTTTCATGTCGGGTGGTCTGAATGGGGAAGGGGCCAGATATAACAAAACAAATGTAGTTTAAAAAAAATTAGTTTCAGTTCACTCTCTATCCCTTTATCCATCTTTCTCTATCTATGTCTCTTAATCTAACTCTCTCATTCGGTGTGCATGTGTGAAATTATACAACTGGATTGTGTTTTGGGAAGATACGGGCTTTATTTTTCCATTTGCTTTTGCACATAATTGTAATTAATGAAAATGGTTTCAAGAATGTTCACATCAGGGTATAAGCTTTTGAACATACGATCCTTTTAAGATGTATGACTTTAAATTTGTCACTTTATGTTTTAGTCTTGACGGTGATGGTGCTGGTTGGTAGAGTTTTAATTAAATTTTGCAGATGTTCTGCTATAGAGAATTGGTCGGTATACAGTCTGAATTGAGTTTTGAATTTGAAACACGGTTAGTTCCCAAGCAAGTTTCTACCGTTCTACGACAAAAATGAACTATGTTTACGGTGATACGAGTCGTAAACTCTGTTCTTCTTATGTCAAGATGACGCATTAGCAATTGTCATCGTATCACTACTAATTAACTAGGTAGTGTCATATCAAATAATCATCAATCATTTGAATGTATATGGAACAAGAACACCGAGGAAAATCTCCAGTCTCCTTACATCTAATGGAAATGTTTGTTTTTTGCCGTGCGTGTGTTTAAGTTTCTTTCTTTTTTTTGGTAAAATTAGGGAGATTGGAGAAGGTCAAGTTTATGTCAGTGAACTAATTCATCACAATCATAATGCCTAACTTTTCTGAATTGACTTCGTTTTAAGGAAGAGCCTTTACCACACCCGAATCCGATAATACAGCACAACATATTGTTATAAACTGGGGAACGAATGAAGCAGGATGTTGTTCGGTTGAAATAGTTTTATTGAATGACAAGGAAAATTTAGAATTTTGATTAAGGCTACTAGGTACATTCGAACAATCAATTTCTGGAGATCATGCTACTTTGATTTCTCCAACGCTAACTACAGGCTGTAAATAATTCGTTTTGTGTGAATCCTATAATCATGCGAAAGATTCTTCTCATTCATTCAAATTTTCAGTTAACTAAGAATCATTATGACCTTTGGTTGTTAAGGTTTTGTATCGCATTCGCATCGATAATTTTTAATTAATTTCATTTGAATCTTTACTTAATGTAAATACACAAAGTTTCAATTGTAACCTGCAAGTACAAACTGCTAGTAGTCTTCTCATTAAATATTTAAGCAAAAAAATTAATAAAAACAAAAATCTATAATTTAGCCACCGCCAGTCGACTTTTTCACCAGCGGCTAGACATGAATTTTGCTGACGGCTTAGCCAACCTAGCCGCCAGTCTCAGTTGCCCCGTAGCATAAAATTTGCAGTCTGGGTTAAGTCTTATCCACTCATGGTTTTTCGATAGTATTTCCTCATGAACGAAGACAATTTTTCTGTTTGCTGACGCAATGTTAATCGAAAGAATCGACCCATCCGCTCGACTTTCGACTGCTCGTAGCATTTCATTGTAATCATTCACATCAATTGACAGACTTTGATTACAATCCCATAACTGCAATGCCAATCTCGTCAATTTCGTTGCATGTTTGACAGTTTGCTTCACCGCATTTCCACTAATTTTATCAGCAGTTGAACCACACAATACAAAATTTCGAAGTTGTGGTAGTTCTTCAGCCAGCTGAATCATTTGTTCATCAGTAAATCTATCGATCCAAGACAATTCTAGACTTCTTATCGTTTTTATTTGAGTCAGAATCGACATTCCTATGTTGTTGATTCGGATGTGTGTTAATTCCAGTTCCACAATAGGCGCATCTTTAAGTTCACAAAATGTCGTTGATGGTGAAAACGACATTGACCCGAAGTTGACTCTCAATGTCTTTAGTAAACGTATATGTTGCTGCGGTTGAAGTGGTTTCTTTCCTGGTTTTTCTCTGTTTACATAAGTAAACAAAACAAGTTTTTCCAAATTATGGTGGAGTTGGAACATTTCAGGCGTAACTAAAATAGATCCTCTATAAGGGTTTAGTACTAGCACCTTCAACGGGCAATTCAACGAAATTGAAATTAAACACCTCATATCGTTAACACCAATAAAACCGTATAAATGAATTTCTTCCAACTTTGCAAGTGGTTGGCTGACGTGTCTCAAGGGCATATCTTCAATGCTAGAACGCGGTATATGCGTCCACTCGATATTTGATGATTCGATCTTCAATATTCTAAGCTGCGTGCAAACGGCCAGCAAATCGAAAAGACCTTCCACACAACATTCATTTAGTTCAAGCACCTCCAAATTGGATAACATTGAATTGATGTTCTCAATTTTGTCAACGAGAAAGCATACCAATTTCAGTTCTTTCAATTGAGAAGTGTGTTCGTTGATCATTGGAAGTATTTTTGGATAATCGCCGAACGATCGAATGGATAGTGAATGAATTGAGTTTCCAAAGATGCGCAGCATTTTCTCCAAATAATGTAACCGTTTATGAAAGATTGATCCTTCGATTTGCATTCGTTTAAACTTAGCTTTGAATACGTGCTGTGACAATCGATTCAGTTGAGTGCAAACATCGGCTACATTCATTAGATCGTCTAACTCAAAATTTTCGAGGATATTTCGCAAACAATCCTCATTCAGAACATTAAAGATGTGATCTGGTTGATACCATGGCTCTGCCTCTTTCAGTTCTATTTCACAGTTTCCAAGACTGTGCGAAGACCCATTCGATAGAGCGGCCTGCGCACCTTCCATCAATTTGAATACCACAATACCGGATTGGGCATCATGCATTTCGACATCACTCACGTCACCGATTTGCTCGAAGTATTTCCTTATATCGTTTTCAATCTGAAAATTGATTTACAAATAAATTATTAGCAAGCCCACACTTACGGAACATGTGGAATGCACATTACACGAATACTCACACATTGCTGTTTGAGAGAGAAGTACAAAGTACGAACAGGAATCCGTGTGTTGATATTCGGACTGCTATTCTTTGAAGTCGTCGGGAAAAGCATTTCGAATGTGCGGACGAATCTGCCTGGAATTGTTAGAAGTATTTGATTGTAGACTTTACACGCAACATTGTTCAAAGACACATGCTTCAAAAGTTGTTGGTCTCTCAATATAAATTCAACTTTCTTTGGACGCTACAAACTGAACATGGCTTGAAACAAAGTGTATCTCGTTTCAAGCTTTTTGTTTCGATTTGATACATACGCGAGCGGAGCTAACTCTATCTCTGTTTGCGGTTATTGTTGTTTGTGGATCGCATGGAAAGAATTGTTGGGTCTTAAAATGCGTGTAAATCACACAAAAACCTCATTGTTTCTTTCCATGTGGATGGATTCTTAAATTTGACAACGTCATAGTAGGTGAATTCTTTTTTATGTGTTACCGGCGAATCTAATAAAATGGCGGTCGATGTGACCTCCGAAACAGTATAATAGCCTTGTGTAAAGTGGCGTCGGACATCGGATTAAAAATTCGCAAGGAAATATATACAGCGAATCTCTGTCAAATGAAAACATATCGAATTCTCTCAACGAGACGCAAAATGAGCCAGTTTATGCTTACTTCTTTGTTTACTCTGCAAAATTTTCGTCAAAACGTCAGGCTAAAGTATCACTTCCAGATGCTTTGTGTTGAACGACAACTGTATTCCAATGCGTTACACAGAAAGATTCCGATATAATTTGTTACTTTATTTACTTATTTCTCTTAGGAAGTGCAATTTCACTTGACAACGTATACGTTGACAAAATCTTTATTCCAATACATTCTACAAAACAACGTATACTATCGCCATGTTGACACTTGTCATCTGTCAAGAAATGAACTCGCGTATCGATAACTCAGGTAAGTCGGGTAAGTCTGTCAATTCATGCGTTTAGTGCGGCATAAGCTTACATAACAAACGTCATTATGCGAGTAACTTCAAGGCTATATACATTGATGTGGAAGAAACCACTTTTCTTCATGCAAAATCCGCCGTTTTTATACTGAAAGGAACGATGGAAAGTAGAGTGTGTTCTATTACATTTTGTCAGAATTTGACAAGAACTACCACTTCTCGTCCGATATCCTATCAATGGATGAATGATGGAATTGGTTCGAAAACTAGAGGCATTTCATCGACGATCTGTTTCGATCAAATAATTTTCCTTTTTCTATGTAAAATGGTTCGAACAATTCGACTACGTTTTGTAATTTACCACCTGTTCCGCGATTAACGACTACAGAAACAAATCTGCAAGAAAAATTTAAATTTATCACACAAAATGAGTCGTTTGTTCCCGACAGGAACATTCGAAAGTCGGTAGAAAGGAGTGCTGCTCACGAAATGGAAATAGTGACAGACCAATACCAATGCGTTCTTGGACTTGGACTAACACTATCTCTACTAGCAACCTTACAAAAATGGTACCCATTCCCATACAAATATTGATACTTGTGCCATTGAAAGTTTTCCACATGATTAGACTTGATTGTCAGCACCTTTTTCTTGACGTTGTGAGCTTTTGTCTGTTTAATAAATGTGTCTCGAACGCTATCAAGCAAGCAATATTGTTATTGCTTCATGTCAATTTATTTTTATTGAGCAACTTTTAAATTTTGAGATGATCGACTATGGAATGCTACGGTAGTTACCTCTCAAATATGTAAAATAATTGTGCGAACATTGAATGTGCTTCGGATGCAAGTAAATGCAAACATACTCTCAGTTTGCTTCCATTATTTTGATGCTGATGTCAGTTAATATTCTTTTGAATGTTCATGTGTTCCGGTAAGTACTTTTTGAGACGAGTTATTGCATCTGGCTGGGTCGACTCGATAGCACTAATAACACAGAATAAAAATCAGAAATAGGATGATAATATTTTCTATTTACGGTACTTTTGTACGCGGCACCCGTATGGGGTGGATGTGCTCACAGTCATTTGAAGGGGTTGCAGATTGCCCAAAACAAGTGTCTCAGGATGGTGTCGAGTAAGCCATACTATTTCCCCACTTTGAGGTCAGATCAAGTTATGGTGAAGAGGAGCTCTGCAAAAGGCTTTTGGTGGAGAGGAGGTCCTGCAAAGGACTTCTGAAAAGATTTTAACGATGAGTGGGTATTACAAAGGATCAGACTGCGATCTGTGTGCATCGATGAATCGAAGAAATGAGCGGCACAAACTGACGAAATCTACAAATGACATGCAGGGACAATTAGCAATACCAACAAATTAATATTTTTGGCTCTTTTTAATTGCAAATATTTCGACCTTAAATATGACGCGTACGGTGAAATGTATAATGAAAACAACATTCTATTCACCCAGTAAAATTTGGAAACTTTGCTGGAGGACACTAGGATTCAGCAAAATTAATGTTACAACTGGAGAAAACACTTTGAGGGCTCACGCATCAGTATTTTAGCCTGAGCTGACATTTGAGAAATGGTAAATTCCTCGTTAATTTAAAACAATGTCTGCTTATAATTGCTAGGATAAAAAAAGAGAAATCATACAATCGAAGTAAATCAGGAATTATCAGATCCTCTTGCGAAAAATGAGCTATTCGTTGTCCCAGCCTGCTTCTCAAGAAAATATTGAGTAAGTTGATAGTATTTTTGATCGAAATGAACTTGGTAATAAGCCTGATAATACAATCTTACTGACGGTTAAAGTAAAACCGCAGAAAAGTGCAAGTTTTCGGTTTTCTACCACCTCCCACCAGCCACACGAGTGTCGAGTAATTTTGAAAAAAAAAATGGTTTTGGCCTCTAGCGCCGAATACCTTTCTGGGCAAATATCACAAAGTTCAAAAAAAAAGTGCGTCCGATTTCGGTAGGCTGTTTTACCAGAAGAATCCCACATTTGAAATTCATTCATTCGTTTACTTTAAATCCATATGCGCCGTAAAATTTAAATTATTCATGAACATTAAACGCACCATGGTGTGGTGACAGATTCATCAATATTTTGCCAAAATCTGTCACCAGATGAGACGTTTAATGAAGAGGCAACTTTAGCTCACATTATGCGGCGCACTAAAGATGTCGATTATTTTTGTGCAAAGAAGCTTAAGGCCAGGTTAGCAATGTAAACATTGCGATAGTACACCGCTTTGACCTGGCCTTAATCAACGAATGAAGGGTTTTCAGTACGAGTCGGAGACGAGGTAATTAAAAGCATTTAGCATGCGTTAGGAACAACAATTTGCCTGTAGTGTGTCGTAAATAAGCTACGAAGTCGCGATATTTCATCATTGTCAAAATGTAATGATTATTCTCAACGACAAGTCATTGCAGGAATTCGTCGTCTTTTACTTGGCCGTGCACAGATAAAGAAATTATCTGTGAATTGAAAGTCGTTGAAAACATATGTTGAATCCCAAGTTGGTATAATAAAGTTTTCTATGGTATCGATGATAGACGAAAAAAAAGCGCTAAAACAATCAAAACATAAAAAAGAAATTTGTCCGCAAAATCGTTTTAATTTCAGACTTTACTAAGTTCTCCTAAAATAATATTTTGAAAACGTGCTGGAGTTCTGAATAAAAAGTTGGATGGTAAAACCGA
>JANTFA010047785.1:0-15223 GCA_026413405.1 Phytosciara flavipes | reverse complement strand
TCTATAGAAAACTTTTACTCGAATCGGAAACATTAGATTTCGGGAAATCTACACTAAATGTGCTCAATGCTTGACTACCTTTCTAACTTTTCTCTTAAAAAATCAGTCTTGTCTATAAAAGTCGCTCAATACTTTTTCTAGTGAATTCGATCGTATAAATTTCTAATTCACTAAAGAAAGTTTGGGAAATGAAAGAAAGATTAGAAATGGAAGGAAGGAAGCAGCAGCGCCGCAGGCTAAAATTGTTATTTAGTCAATAATAGATAACAACCAAATATATTTCATAATATTATGATGAGAACCGATTTTGGTCAGGGTGGGCATTTAGAATTCCCGCTTTGCCCGTTAGTAGCTACGGGCCTGAACATGTTAGCAACAAGATTAGATTTGACTACTGCAATGGATTAGATTTGACTACTGCAATGTTGAAATCCCCATAAAAACGAACTTTCAAAATTCATTACTGTTGCAGTTTCAAATACGACATGACTTTTGTCACATTTCGGCTGGGTAAATTTTCTACGTTTCTCACACACAAATCTTACAACTATACTGCGATTTCAAGAATCGGTCATTTTATGAGTGAATGAATGTGAAAATATCGAAATTTTTCGTGCGTGTATGGACAATCGTCGAAAACCACTGTGCAATAAAAGTGGAAATTTCTCATGAGCACAGAGACCTTACGGCCAATAGAGCTCAAAGAGCATAAGCTACTAATAGCATGACTAATCATCCTCATGATTAGGAAAAACCGTATGGATAATGTCTGCACCGGGAGTCGAGTTCGAGAACCATAGGCTATGAGCCCAACACTCTACCGATTGATCTACCCGGACCTCTTTAAGTCATGCCATTAATATACCTGAAGAGGGGTAAAAATTGTGAATATTTCAGCATTGCAGTAATACAAAAGCCTTGCTGGTAGAAGACGTAGTCAAACATTGTTTTGATAATTTGTTGCCTCCAACAATGAAAACACTATACGAAAAGACAGACAATATTACACTTACAATGAGTCCAAAGACTTACAATATAAACACTTTTTGTCGTTAACTTGGCGATTGTGAAGCGTACGAATTTTACTATCTGAAAGATGAGACTCATTCCAAGTAAACAATAAACTAGAGAATTGAATGTAACAAAATAATTTCTTTTCCAGCAATAAAATCGTCCTTTCGTTTGGAATTCAGTTATTTTATTCGGACGGGGGGATGTGTATACCGATAACATTTTATTGTGTTGCAATCCAGTTGAACTTATTATAAAATACAAAGAAACTGTTAATTTGTTATCTCGTCTCTGTACCACCTATACATTTATGCACACACAGCGTTATGCATTTGACCTTTTCCAAGAGATAGGTGGTTTTTAATACATAAAAACAGATATAGAGTTGAGCCGAACCATTTTAAAGTGGACTATTAAAGTTGTATCTATCTGCAGACATAACATAATATACCCAACAAGTTACGAAGTGTGTAATATAGATTGCGAATTAACAGAGATCGATAAAAATCTTCTTTTATATATTGGAACATGTATATCAGCAAGATAGTGAATTTTGCTGCATATTATAAATTTTCATCTAATATCCACATAACTATCGAGTCGTGATCTCCTGATCTTCATCATTATTAAAGAATATCTTAATAATGGTAAGTTAATATACAAGAAGAATGTTTATAAAAACAATTTTTTTTAGAAAGTTTTGATTATTCTTTTCCTAGATTAAAAACTAGATGTAGTCCTACTTTATGGAAGAAAAAATCAATTTTTTTCCTCTTCAGGTTATGATATACACACAGTTCGTACACTCATTTCACAAACGAAATTATATCAGATCGCGCGAGGAGATCATTCTCTTATTTATTAAAAAAACGACATGTTCCGCCCATCTCATATTCTGCGCGGCATTCATTAAATGGATAAGTATGATTTGATCATAGAGATTGAATCAAAATTTTTAATTCTAAACATAGCTCTTTACCAACAATATTTTTATTTGAGTTATTTTTCAACTACTTCTCAAAAAAAATCATAAGCAGGACCCGTACGAGTAATGCACGACATATAGGTGGTTGTCCATAAAGGCAAAAATCTTGAAACTGCTCTGCCAGCACTGGGCCTTTAAACACTTCCATTTAAGCTCATCCTTTGTTAAAATTGCTTACAGCAATCTCGATAGTCCCATACGAAGTCTAATGGAGGATTGGAGTTTTGACAAGTTATTTTTAATCGACGAAAAACATCATTCTAAGCAAAAAATTGTTCTACGGTATGCCTCCAAAATGCACCGATTTTTTGTAAGTTCGTTTAAACTTCGAAACGTACAGCCGCTCATGTGAAAATTCTGAATTGGCGGGCATATATCTTCGATTTCAGACTGTTTTCAAATATTCCAAAGATCTAAGATGTGACCAAACATTCATTTCTGGCTACAAACCACCTCACACATACTTAAATTCAACGCGGCTGCATATGGCCCCAGGCACATTTTTGGCGGCTGACAAATATGGATCGGTTTTGCGTCGCTTTTTGTGAACAAAATTATTTTTATAGAAAAATCTGCGCATTTTAGAGGCATACCGTAGAACAATTTTTTGATTAGAATGATGTTTTACGTCGAAGTTGTCGAAATTCCAATTTTCCATTTGAAAATTAAACTTTGAAAATATTCCACGAAAATCGAGTCAAATTTATTTGAGATATTGCCAAAAATCCAAATTGGCGGTTGCTGGCTATTTTCTTAGGTCACCAGAAGCAGTTGTACCGCTGGCTTTACGGCTATCATTACCTTTCAAACAAAAAGAAGTTTTTGATGATCGGATGAAATTTAATTTACAAAACACAAAGATTCAAGTTGGCGACTGGCGGATTTTTTCTTTGGTCACCGAAAACAGTATTACCACTTTATGGTTGTCGTTACTTTTCAAATCGAATGAAATTCACTCGAGATAACTCTACCCTCACTGTACGGCCGAGTAGCTCATCTTAGGCTCCGTATATCGGCTCTAACTTCCGAGCCCAATATCCGATTTCGAATAACTTTTATTTCTGGATTGGTGTTGTCAACAGCTTTCATTGGCACCATCTATGTATACGTGAGAAACTTCAACTCGACCTCGAACTTAAACTAGCATCTGTGAATACAATTCGATTTTGAAAAAAGTCCCAACAAGATTATCGTGATGAGTGACAGACGAACGGACGGACTTTTTTGTATTGCCGATTTTGCATCTAGGGGTGACTACAGAAGGTTTGCTCTTACTTCGGAGTTTGAATTCGACATGTTACAAACGTAAGAGTGAAAGCATAAGACCCTCGTACTTCGTACGGGTCTAAAAAAAGAAGAGAAAAAAAAATCGTCATGCCAGATATATCTCGGCATAATATACAACATACTTTGTATATCCCCCCATCTTGATATACCAATTTCAACTTGTCTAATAATTTTATAATGAGATCTTTTAACTGCCAGCTAATATCTATACCATTTTATTGACACAAAATTGTTATTTAAAATACCTTTTCGTTATCTTGATTTCGGTTTAAGAAGATGTTTGTGTTGTCTTTTTGCTTTGATTTTTTTCTTTCTTTTCGTTTATTTTATATGCGGATCACGAAACAGTGGTGCTATCCATGTGCGCGTCTACTATGAATTTTATCGCATAGCTGTGAATATTTTGGATAGACATTCTATGGAATGAATGACAAAATATAATTTACAGTAAAATATTCAAGTGATGCATTTACTTGTGCGTAAGGGAAATGATTTATTGACGAAATCATTAGGGAATGCTAAATGGATTTCGCTGTCTATCTCACGAATTTCTGAAGTTTACTTTATGAGTGCACGCAGTTGGTAAACGGCAATCATGTATGATGACATCTGGTATTTCTATAGTTTGAATGATTGGTCCAATTTACATAAAATTCATCAGAATTTTATCGAGATTCCTTCAAGCATGGATTACAAAACAATCTCTAAAAAATTTCTGGATATCTCAAGTGTGTGTTCATTTGTAATGAATACTTGCGTCACTTAATTAGGCGAACGGCAATATCATTTTCTATACACTTTTCGTACTGATAGGTATAGGTTCAAACGAAAAATAAATCATTAAATCATTCAGACACGTTTGAACACTCAATTAGGATAGCAGACAGCAAAGATTTTTCTTTATGGGTAGCTTTACCTCCGACCCAATGAAGTTCCAGATGAAGTAGAAAGGTTCAAATTTTCAAACACATTTAAATTCGAGACCAGGCATGACACGCTTTGTGAAAATACGTTGCCGTAGACTTTTAGCGGTTTTGAAATATTATTGACACAAACGGCAAGCATATCAACATTCAACAGTATTCTTGTTGGGTCTACTTCTTCCTTTGATCAAAGAATTTTCGAAACATCGATTTCAAATCTTCTACTTCCATTCTTTGAGCATGCATGTTGCCAATATGAGACCAAAATTTCCTCGTGCAAGTTAAAACACTCAATCCTTAGAAAACGATCACTAAATCCTCAAAAATCATCGAAACTCCTGAGGATTTTGTTTTGCTTGAAGCTAGAGTGCTTCGGTAAGATCGAATCGAAGTTGACCTTTTCCATCTGTCAAAAATTTACGTTTCAAATGCCAGAAGAATTAATATTGCAAAGTCATTGATTTTTCATTTATTCAACAATTTGACTAGACGCGACTCCACAGCTTCTGTTAATGAATGAAAACCACCTTTTCCAGTTCATCTGCGTAATTTGGAATATTTCGGGTCCCAAGTTTCCGTAAAGGACTGAAGTGAGCTCAATTTTTGTGGCGTTAAATGTTAGAGGCGATTTCCTGAATGGACTTGTGGAGTAAAAAAATTGGTGACTGTCCACAAATTACATCACGTTTTTTCAGTGCTGTTAGCAGAGCATAATCACTTTTAACTTGGAAATTGACCCCTTTTTCCGTCGAAAGTATGTCCTACTCCTATATGGTGGTTGTATTTGGAGAGCTAGAACACACTATTGACTGGAAAAAGTTGAAATTTTTTGAGTTATAAAGTGATTGTAATCTGCTGACAGCACTGAAACAACGTGACGTCATTTCCATACGACACCTAGATCGCCATCTTAAAGACAATGATAAAAGCGTAATCGACAGTAGCGTCCGTGTAGAATTATCGAACTGAATTAGAAGGACGTTGGCTGAACAAGCCACAAATTCTATGGGCAAGAGCATATTTGACAACAACAGCAAGGTAAACATACTTGAACAATAGTTTTGTTGAGAATCTTCAGCTAAAGGGCGCTCGTGGACAACGCCCATATTAGTTGATAATCTGCATCAAAACTAAACTAACGTGTGTCTTGCATCAGGCATCACACTTGACCTTCTAAATCTAGAAAAAATTAATAAATCCCAACTGATTCGGCTTTTTATTATCCAGAGTTAATTTACCACATTTTTTCAAAACGAATCGGTGGCAAAACCAATTTCAATCGATAATTATTAGCTTATTGTTCACCTTATGGGTTTACAGTTTAATTGAATCGGTTCAACTCTAACTTACCGAACATCAAGCAATTGATTCTGAAATTAGATGTTTTTTCAATGTGTGTCTGAAATGCCATGCTCAGCTCATACAATATACGTACAGCATTTGTAATTCGTTTCTTGCTTGGAATTGTATTCACCAGATTCGAGGAACACGAAGCATAAGGTCTTATACCATTCTCATATCGGTTCGGTTGGATCGGCGCGTGCTGTCGGTCGTGAACGTGATCATATAGATCGTTAATGTTTAGTTTGTTAAAATGTTTTTTTTTTGCTGTGTTGTTGCCTTATTTTCATTACACAAAAATAGAGACGAATACATAAATCGGAGCGAAGATCTATTATTACAAGAAAATATTTCAAATTCCTTCCATTAATTTTATTTTGAATTTATTATATCGAATTCACGTTAAGTTCTATGGTCGAGATGGTTCGGTTTGGTTTGGCTTGGCTCTTTTTTTCAATTCCTTTTTCTTTTACATTATATCTCAACAAATACGAAGCATGGAAATAATTTTGCTGCAATTTGCAGGTAACTGATCGGTTCGAATCACTTTTCTACAAACTGATCAATTTCTCTTTTTTATGTTGAAGAATATGGTTAGACGTACATATAATACGAAAAACGCCATCACCATCACTTAACTAGAGCCAATATCAATTTATATTTATGCCATATCTCCTCATGATGTGGTGTACATTTTATTTTTACATTAAAGATTTATTAATGTTTGGTTTATGTACAAGAAACTCATTTTAGGTGATGTCGAACGCTTTTAATGTTATGTTGGAAAAACACTTGTTCGGTTACGTGCGATAACTTAAGTCTTCAAGAATAATTAATATTCAACTAATCAACAAGATATTGCACGCAACGCAATGCAAGTGAAACTTAAATAGTATTCATACTCCATATAATACGTTGGCTTTGCTGGCTTTTCGTTAATAATTAATAAAATGTACGACTCAAGTCCTGGGAAAGATTTCATTTAGCATTCTATTGATGAAATATTAATATTATTCCGAGCTACTAATCAACTCTTAAGAGTAATTTACATGAGATGAGCAAAATGCTGTGCATTAAGCACGATGTATAGAAGAACGGTACAGCGAATGCTTCTCTTATCAATGCAGAAAACAGGTGTTGCAGAAGGAAACGTATGCATACGTGTGTGTTGAATTCAATTTGTCGAAACTATATCTAATTCTAATGAATGTCGCACCATTCAACGAATAATAGGAGATTACTATACCAGGGAAGTAATTTGATATCTCGTATCCAGAGGCTGAAGTCATCGGCTACTTTTATTTATTGCTATCCGAGGTGTCATTGTGTCGTAGGCTATTTTAATTAACGAGGAAGGTAAAGGGTTTTCGCTTGCGGAGCAATGGTACTATCACCTTTCTAGTGAAGTAAATATTTTAACCAATAGAAGTAGTCAGTCTTCAACAAAAGGTTGAGAATAAAATCCAATAGCACTACGTTCGTGGTTCTCAATTTGCATTTGGACGAGTAAGAAGGTTATACCCACTGGTCCATATCGAATTTAAAACCACGAAAGTACTGTGCTGGTGCTCTACGTGATTAGGCAGTGCAACTTCAAATTTCATATGAGCGAAGCGCCATTTACTACGGCTTAACCGCCTCTGTTCACATGGTCCAGCCGCAGCGCAATGCTCGAACATTGACCTAAGTAGAAAATCAGTTGCGTTGCGATTCGAATTGAATTTTTCTATCTTCTTATTGAGTGAGGAAAGTGTTCGACACATATGGAGCAGAAACTATCATATTTACGAAATCGTCCGAAAATCGTTTGAGTGTGGTGCATCGAGCCATGGAAAGAAGTATGCTGCAAATATCGCTGTAAGTTGACAAATCAATGGAATAGACAATAAACAAAAGTCGTTGATGTCATGAAGGAAACAGCATCATTGAAACGGAACTGAACGGGACTCTCTGCTAGGCAGACAACGAAACGATTAGTAGGAAGATCACCAGAAATATGGGATGAAAGCATCTGGTGTTTCTTGTCCGTTAAACTCAAACATTGTAGCCATCATTCTCTTTTAAAAGCGGCCACTCTTACGAGTCGAAACAGTAGCACAAGCTGATATCTTGAGATATACACTTCAACTTTGTCATTGTAATGACGCCCAGATATAATTCAACAAGAACAGTCGAATTGAAGAACATATTTAAAAAGGCAACATTTCGGAACATCGTTTCAATCGTCAGTCAAGTCAATCAACTTGATATGTTGGGGGTGATGAACCGAGATATTTGGACCTTCTATATGTACAATCTTCGGTAAAACTGGGTCTAGCGAATTATTCTGAAATGATGGTGCGTGTCATCTAACGTCGTTACTCTAAGCTAACTCCATCTCGAGATTCATCAGGAAAACGGCAAGAATCAGCTTGCAGCCAGCAGCTCAATCCTAACTGAGTAAACAATAAGTGAAGGTGTGTTCACTAGCAGTGCTAGTAGTTCTTTCTATCAAATCTCATCAACTTTCGCACGACCATCGTTTGAAGAAAGTTATGACTCGGACAGGAATCACGTTTTCATGTGATAATTACCCTCGGCTTCGCCTCGGAGCAACAAACTTTTTATTATAAAAACGGTGAGCTAAATGGAGTGATTGCGATTAAAACTTTATGTCTTTCATAACATAAAGCGGATAGTATTTGCATCAAATGGAAAGAAACAACGAAATTGTGGGAAAAGTGAATTCGTATACCAAAAGGACTATTGTTACATAACTTTTAACGCGTGCTCTCGAGTGTTTTCGAAGAATGACACGTGTAAAATTTTGTGCATATCACTCAATCGCAGTATGGTATACAAATTACACTTACACTGTAAATCCGTGGCTTCACCTCATGCGATAAGACCTCCAATGGTGTACAGTTCACCCACATTCTGACTTCGGAATATCACTTTAAAATTCCTTATTTTATGATATTTTCTCACTGTACTGTTCAATTTCGTTGTTCATTTTCTTTTAAAGCTAGAAAGTAAGTCTGAAAATGTTGCTAAATAAAATGTTGAATGTGTGGCCTTTTGCCGCAGGTGAATTTTTCTTTTTATTGTGTGAAAATTTAAATTCGTAAATGGAAAACCATCGGTTTTCTCTCTCTCAAAAAACAGCATTTTGATTTGAGCTTAACTACTTCCTCAATAAAATTTAACAACTTGTCAGACCGAGTCCAAGAATTGGGCCAATCCTTAACTCACTCAAATTATAATTCACAAACGTTTACTTACTCGCACAATTTTATCCAAACGAAATCTACTTTCGCAGACATCATGCTTGTTTAAACAAACCAAACCAAAAAAAAAACCGACTGACAACATTCTCATATTACATATCGTCGCTACAACATCATGTCATGACCGTTAATTGATGGCGATAACAATAAATATTTAGCATAATACTTATCCATAAAACCGTTTTTTCTCAGCAAGAAGAAGAAAAAATGTTTTGGTTCAGTTTTATAAGCGCTCTTTGATGTTATTTGCGTGATAAAGCCTAATGTATCTCCGATCTGGTAATAATGATTCTGTTTTTAATGGTATAACATCGTGTTATATGAACACGTCTCTATGTGTCGTTGGCGGCATTCATTACTCGGTATGCTCTGCTCATAGGTAAAGCTCTTGATCTTTAATTAAAAAATAGAAGAAAACAGAGAATGAGATAAGTAATGAATGTAATTAAGTAGGAGGAAGCATGTTCGAAAGCAAACTTTAATCTAAAATTGTCAAATTGTTAATCGACTTATTATAAATGGTTCGTACTAATGTGAGTCTTTGAATGTATAGATAATTTATCTGAAGAGGTTCGCACCAAATCGGTATTGATATTACCAATATCACTTGAATGGGCGCAGGGAGAAAATGCATGTTAATAAAACGGAGTGACTGCCATTCTAGCTTGATTGAACTTCGAGGTTTCACGGGTTTGCAGCTTAGCGGTCAGAGCGCCTTTACGGGAAAGGGTGGTCACTTACGCTGAATCAGTGTCACCGCCACTCGGGCTTCTTGCACTTATGCCCCCATTATTAAACACTACGAAACTATGAATCATTCAATATGATCATTAAATACCTGCCCGGATGCTTACCTGAATACAGGGGATGGTTCTTTTTAATGCTCCGGAAACAAGAGTCGCATG
This sequence comes from Phytosciara flavipes, assembly GCA_026413405.1. Classification (NCBI taxonomy): domain Eukaryota; kingdom Metazoa; phylum Arthropoda; class Insecta; order Diptera; family Sciaridae; genus Phytosciara; species Phytosciara flavipes. Next base: position 5,505 of record JANTFA010047785.1, on the reverse strand, counting down.
CATACTTCGAAAACACTACTCATCTTAGGGGTCATTCAAATGTATTTTTGCGTGCAAGGGGGAGGGGGGTCTTAATATTATCTTTTTTAGCGTGCGCACTATTTGAATGGCACCTTAATGGAAAATCCCATGATGTGATGTAAGCGAAAGAAAATTTGGATTACACCCTCTCAAAAAGTCACAAAACGTGACGTGAACTCCGCTGAGTCATCAAAAAAACGTCGTTTTAGTTTAGTCCATACAAGTCTTCAGAAAAAGATGCGTAAAAGCCAGTGGACATACGGATTTTGTTTTTCGGTAGCATAAAACAAACTCATCCTTCAAATTGTTGATCAAATTTTTTACAAGAATGAGTTCGTTGATGCAAAAATGGAGCATGACTTGCAAAATGCGTATGTCCTTTGGTCGGTACAAATTCCAGCGATTGGCCGTACCTTGTCTCTAGATTCATTGCACAAAATGACATTGAATTCATAATCTTCAAAGACTTTTAAAAGATCTTTAAAATTTTCAGATATTTAGTAGATAATGCTTGGAGCAGGTCAGGTTAAAGAAAAGAAACCTGAGACAGTCAGAACAGATTCAGGTAACTTCTAAGCTCAACCTGAATTGAAACGACAATACCTGATCTTACCTGGCCTAATCTGACTTCTCTTATTTGAAAAAAAAAATTGTCGGACCATCAAATTCAGCTGCAATGTACAACGAATTGTTCATGCAACATTCTGATATTCGTTGCAGCGTGTAAAGATCATTGAACTTTACAGTCAAACTGTATACAGTGGACCTATTAAATTCAGCTGTAGTGTACAATGAACGTCTGTACCGATTACTGATGCCAATTTTTTCATCGGTGATTTACCAAAAATTATCGAAAATGCGAAAAAATCGAAGTCATATGTGTTTTGTAGTCTGGTATACAATCAGGTAGTCAGGTCAGGTTAAATCAGGTTGCCAGGTATTTCGACCTGACCTGCTCCGAGCCTTAGAAACCATAGGAATTCGAAAACATCGAAAGTCATGGGTCAATCACGATAAGTCATCCGGCAATTACTCCATAAAAAGTGACTCATGAAAAGTCAAAGTCAAATCACACCGTTTTCGAGAGTTGGTTCCCCCTCCAAATGTAAACCATCGTTTGAATAAGAAGAAGCGCATATTTTACCCGATGCATTGTCAATAGTGTCATCACATGTGCTTTTTTCTCCACACAATTCAATTATCTATTCCAATTTAAATTGAAGCGTGTGCAACTGCTGTGCGCATTCAGTGCTTACCCATTTTTTACTTTGATGTTTTCGCTCGCTCCCCTTTTACTTCGTACAAATTGTCATTTATAATTCATCGCATTTTATCTCACTATATTCGAATGTCACCATAATCCAATGTTCTCTATGCATAGTTTAGTTGCCTTTGTTAACAAGTCACATTACATATCCATTCGAAAATGTGGTGTTAATCAAAATATCCACCCCCATTTGCAGCCAACCGGAAATTGAATTTCCATTACACCAAGAACCAAATTTTAATTCCCTTTCTGGTGTAATTAATAATCTATTTGTCTGTTACATACGAAAGAGCGAACGAACGAACCATCATCAACAACCTGCATTTAAATTAACAAAACCGAAGACTGTTAGTGGTGCAACGATTTAATCTCAGTTGGAGAATATGTTCAGTTCATACACGAAAAAAAAAAGTTTTTTAATGAAATCATAAACCTTCATATAATACTACACGTGAACGACGTGTGCCGTACTAAACACACAATTATAATTCAACTCACGGTGCAGTTAATATGAAGGTTTTTTTTCATCATCAAAAAGAGCACATGCTCGATTTATTTGAGCAATTTCAAAAGGCACGTAATTAAATTGTCTTCTTAAAATTTATTTACATATACCCATACCCATCCCGAACACACTGATTTCATTTATGCATTCTATATCGTCTGTACTGAAGGCACAACATAGCAAAAATAATCTGCAAAATGCATTCGACTCAAAGATATAGTTATACGTACGCTCATATGAACGAAAACTCTTGGATAAAGGAAGCTAGATCTGAAGTCTTTTTTCCTCCGTTCGTTCCTGTGTGTTAACCAACGAACATGTATAGCAAAACCAAGAATTTAAATCGACATGGAGCAAACGAAAAACAGAAAAAAAATTCAAATCGGAAAATAATTCAAAACTCTGTGTGTTTCATTTTGTGAACAAATTAAGTATTTTAATCTATGCACGATTTGAACATGATTTGGTATCAGATCAACCAGAAAATGTATACCATTCATCAATAGAAAAGTAAAATCTTTCCATTTCGAATTCTTTCCAAACGAAATATTTCGAAGATTTTTTGGTTTGTTTTTTTTGTCTTCGCGTTTAGCAGGACTGTGTTGTAACTATGTATAGCTTGAGCCAGGGAACATTGTAACTTTGTAACAATTAAATGTTGATGTGCATTGAAAAGTAAAATTCGATACAAATTAGAATATATATCGCCTACGCTTCTGAAGCTTCATTGGGTCACGAATTTGACCCCATGTTCATAGTATTCAATTCGGATTATAGAGGAGAGAGGAGAGAGAAAAAAAATTGACAACCAGAAGCAAGTTTGTTAAGCATTAATCCATTTTTCTTTTATTTTTCTTTTTCAAATCCGATTTATAATCGTACGTTGCATACGTATAATTTATATCTATAAACGAGCACCAAGTGTTTGTATGCACACTGCCTGACGCCGTGACGCGAGTCCAATTTAAAAAAAAAATTTAATTCGTTCGGTGACTAAGGGACAACTTTTGAGGGCAACCAAAAGCCCCAAACGTATTTTTTCGTAATCTAGACATTCATTCGAGATTTAACCGAGACCCCAAAAACACATGAACAAATGCTTCACAATCAATGTCGAGAAATAGATTTTCAAAACACCAGCATGATCCCGTCCTACTCCGCGAGGCATCAATAAATTGTCTCCAGCGCACATGACTTTGCGCCAGGACTTTAACCTCGTTCCAGATTCTTCTTTGACTGCTGGCTTCTTCAACGATCGTCCTTTTCCACGTAATTTTTGGACGTCCTCTCTTTCTGTTTCCTTGTGGGTTCCAATCTAGCGCAGCTTTCGTTTTATTGTCGCTGGGTCTACGAAGAGTATGTCCATGTCCAATCCAGTTCCATTTTCTCCTCTTAATCATCGTTGCCATTTCGGTGACCTTCTACAAATTTTCGTTTGAGATAACGTTCGGAAAGAAGATTCTCAGGATGCGTCTTGAACTTATGAATCTTCGATTCTATAGATGACGTCACCTTCCGCGTTTTCCTACCATACACGTAAAACAAACAAACTGAGAATTCTTCGATGTATTTGCATTATTTTTGAGGAATGTGCTTTGGGAATAAGGATTAGTTCTCCAGAATTTGACAACTTCCATCAAGCTATTTCATGCCTTCGTGCAATTGACGACATGGCCGAGGTGTTTCAGTGATGGTTCTTCGAATTTGGGAGTCTGGGTGATATTTCTAGAGTTTATCAACTTCAATCAAGTTTTTTGATGTTTTTGAGTCAAATTCAACTCTGGCTATGCGAAGCCAAATTCATATTTTGTTCATCAAACGTATGAACCAAATAACACTTCCAAAATGACTGATATCAGTAAAAGAAACCCTTGAAGCTTAAAGGTGACGCAAGTCCTCGTGTGTCAGTACCAGAAAAAGTGATATCGCTTTATGTGACGCATTCTGCACATGAAAGCAGTAAATTTCAACCAAGAAAATTTAATGGAAAAATCTTTACAACGAAAACAATTATCAAGGAAATTTCACATCAGAAATTTTAGTAAAAGAAAATTTGCGTCACAAGTTGCAGAGAGGATTCGAATTCCTTATTTGTCAGTCTTCAACTTTCAGAACATAATGTAACTGAAAATCTGTTTTTGTAGGTTTCTTCAACGTCTTGCCACTTTTGACGGAATTTTTTCACTAAAATTTTTGTTGTCGAATGTTTTACGTAAATTTTGTTAAAATTTTCTTCGTTGAAATTCATTGCTTTCATGCGCAGAATGCGTCACAAAAAGTGATATCAGTCCTTTTAGAAGTGACGTAGTGACGCACAAGGACTTGCGTCACATTTACCCTCTGAAGGTTCTTTTACCGATACACAATTCCATGCTAAATTTATTTAAGCCACCTACTTCATTCCGTAAATTAGCAATTTGGAAAAGCTTTGAATTAATGAGTTATAATGAACATGTTGGATAATTGATTTCAGTATTAAAGATCTACTCAATGAGCTTATAGACATAAACTGTACTAGTACCGGCTACTATATTACACACATGACTTGAGCACATTGTATATGTTATGTATCCATACAATTATATTTACGTTAGCATTTATATGGTTCGGAATAGAAAATACATTATCTCCACCACATAATTTATTTTCGTGAAAAAGTGTTGATTGGTTTCACGTTTCATTTGTTTTAACGAAAAAAAAAACACAAAATAAATAAAATAGAAAAAAAGCCGAGAAGTAAAATCAATTTAAAACGGCTATTCAATATAAATTAAATTCGTTTCAATTTAACATAATGAGTTCGAATTGGTAGGTAATGCATGTTGTATTTATTTGCATTTTATTTCTGTGTGTTGGAACGTGGAATGCAACGATTTCCGCATGAACTTAACATTGAATTAGACATCAAGTGACAACCAATGATAGCAGTGATAGTGTAACGTTTCCACTTTGACTCTAAATTTTGAAGGATTCGTGTGTTGTTAGTGATGGGCATGAGTGAACTTGATAAGATGTACATATGACCGGTACCATGATCTCTGTCCACATATCTTCGGAGAGTTTTACAAAATTTATCAGAATTTCATCGGAATTTTGTGGTTGCTTGTTAACAAAGTTCTCCGAAGTATACTGGAATCTTGCATAGGCATAGGCAATACCAGTATCAAACGTAAGGGAGACACGTACGAGTAATGTACGGCTGTTTGTCCATAAAAGGCATATATCATCAAACTGCTCTGCAACATTGCATCTTGAAATCACTCCATTTATACTCATCCCTCGTTAGAATTGCTTACCCGTACAAGGTCTAATTCGAAAATTGAACTTTGAAAAAAATTCATCAAAATTAAGTTGAATTTACTTGCGATATGGTCAAAAAACACAATAAATCCAAAATGACGGTTAGTTGCCATATTCGCAGGTCACTGTATCACCATTTAACGATCGTTTTAACATTTTAAACGAAAAGAAGATCATGAAAATCCGATGACATTTACTCGATATATCGACAAAAAACGCCACCAACACTGTACAGACGAGTAGCTCAACTTAGGCTCACTTTATGGACTCTAACTCCCGAGCCCGCAGCCCAAGATCCGATTTTCACAGACTTTGTTCCTGGATTTGTGTAGTCAATAGGGTTGAGATTAACAGGTGTTGTATGCCACTGGTTACTGAAGATTCTCATCATCCGGCGTTGAGTATTACTATT
>JANTFA010047784.1:313-25817 GCA_026413405.1 Phytosciara flavipes | reverse complement strand
GTCGAGTTATTAGTGATTTTAATATGATGACAGCACTGAAAGAACGCGACGTCCGTAAGCTATCGCAAGTTAACGTTCGCAGTCATTCAAGTTTTCATCAATCTACTACTTCGTTTGTTAGCAAGTTATTTCAACATATTTATTACTTTGTCCTACTCCGCTGTGGTAGGGCAACAAAAATTGTCTCAAGCGAACACTGTTTTGCGCCAAGGCTCTGAGCTCGTTTCAGATTTTTCCTTCTTCTAGTTTTTCAGCATATTCTTTCTCTCTGCTGAATGTACACCTCCCCGATTTTCTTCCATTTCCAACCATCCATTGCTACTCTTGTCCTCAGTTCTCGTCAAAAGTTTCTTTTTTTGACATTTCGTGATTCCATCTCGTTGGTGCCTTAAGATCATGTGTAAGTAAGGTAGTCTCCAGTCCAGGATATGGAAATGGAGATGCCCTCTATTTGACTATGATAGACGATTAGATGAGTCTGGTCTTTTTATATTTGAAATAACCATGAAAAATTCGCTCTTTAATCTCCCAGAAGTCATTTGCTATCGGAAACGATGACCAAAATAAGCGATTAGCATCCACGTAGCATTTCTTAAATAGGAAAATTGTTGTTACAACCAAATGAAGTAGCAGATTCCGTATGAAACATAGAACGAAACACTTCAAACAAATGAACTATTAGATTTAAAGACAATGTCGCGATACGACGACCGTTTCTGAAAGGAGAAGATGAATTGGATTCCGGTGAGTTCAATAATCCCTCACACACATTTGATTGTCGAATGTGGCTGTAAGTTCTTTCCATCAACATTATTGTGGCAATGAAAACAAACATCTGTGAAGCGAAGAGCACACTTTCAACTTCACACTTTGACTCTTATTCGTCACCAGTTGTTGCAATGTACCGTTTCAAATTCTCTGTTTATTTTTACACGGTAGCCAAGAAGGAACTTTTTAGATTCACACAAACAACCTAGCTCATAAAATTCATTTTTGTTTTTTTTTAATTGAAACACTTTTGTTTGCCACACACCACAATGGCCAAATCATAAATTGCAACCATAAATCCGTACGGCCATTCAAAATGTCTCTCTGTATCCGACAACTTTTATGTTTGTGAAATTTGAAGGAAAGAAAAAAAAAAGCGGCGTAATGATTGAGAAAGCCCATTTTCCGGTTTTATTTTATTCACACAGATAATAAAAAAAGGCAGACACAAAGCGAAATGTTTCATTTTGAAAACGTGAAATTACACCAGGTAGACCATTAGATGAACAAGCGCACAATATTGGCCTTGCGGTCGGTGTATAAAATACGGTAGGAGGCAGCGGCCCAATCGTGGAATTTTAAAATGTTGAACGAACTACATTTGATGACAATTTAAATTGAATCTAATTAGAAAACCGACTGTAATTAGTTTTCGTATTACTTCTCTCTATCTCACTCATTTCACATATTTTCCCTATATTCGTCTTACACACACACTCACTCCAATTCCACTTCAATTAAATGTAATTGCGAATATAAGGTAAAATTAAATTGATTTTATTTTAATAATTTTGGTGCTTTTCGCTTTTGTTTGAGCGTTGCTGTTACAGAATGGAACAAAAATTTTGTTTCATTTTATGGGCAAAATACACAATTTTGTTTTGTAGAAATTTACTCGGTTTATTGTTTGATTAAATGTTATGAGAATTTAATGGGAGGAAAATGTAACAATGTGTCTTGCATACAACACACAGCAGATTTTTTAGTTTTTTTTTACTTTATTTTAAAAAACGGAAGCAGTGAATCGAAATTTGTTTTTTTATAAATTTCATGAACAATTTCTCTTTTCATATCACACACACATGATGTTGGATTTAGTAAAAATTTTGTTTGTTTGTTTACTACCTTGAGCCTCATTATTTCTCCGCTTTACATTCGGTTTTGTTAACCATTTTTTTGATGAGGTGAGATCTTTATCTGATGGTTGGTACTTATAGGATGTGTAATTCACGTACTGTTGACAAGAAACGTCCAACAGCCAAATTAGTTCAAAATCATTGGTTCGAATTTCGCGAGTCATGTGGACTCTGCAAAGTGTTTTTTACTACACATCTGAAACTGATAAGAAAGTAGCGATAAGTATAGGAACTGGATGCAATAAAATAATTCGATTTCATGGTCCAGGGCGCTGGAGGAATGGGGCGCTGAAATATTACATGAAATTTCATATTTCAATGGAAATATATTTTCGCTGCGCGGCATTTCTCCAAGTAGCTTTGATACCCATCGTTTCATGGGAGTCCCTTCTAAGAGAAACTAGGCGATATACTTGAGTGGTCCAAGGCGCTGAGTATGCTAGATGCGACACTGGCTGTCCGATAGATCGACTCAATGATAATTTCAACCCGGTACCTAGAGCCTTGACTACTTTATGGAGCCATGCAATAACGACGCGACGTCCACTTTTTTCAGTGCTGCCACTGTATTTGAATCATCAATAACTCGACAAGTTTGCACCTCAGTAATTCACATTTATGGACATATTGATGACCTGTATGGCAGCACTGATGACCTGTATGGCAGCACTGTATTGTGTAGTGAACGTCTTTACTGATAAGTCAATTTACACTTGTTGGGAATTATACTTTTCTACAATGAAACTATTCACTTGGAGATTTTGTCCCCCGAACATCTTGTTCGACAATTCATGCCGTAAGTCCGTTCGAAATTTGAAAAGAAACGCAAGATTTGGATCGCAAACGCAGCGTTGTGTGACCCATGTTTGCGATGCTCTCATATAAGAGAAGAGTGCGTTGACTTTTCAATTCATTTGTTCATTCATTGATTCACTCAAAATTCAAATTTGGGAGCGCACTTTCGGCTTGAATTGACTTTATTCTTCCTCAATCAATTTTATTTCGCCTTCTTGATTGTTACTCATCGTTCGTTTCCTGTTTTACCTAGTCTGCTCGACAACTCCGTTTCGCCTACTTTAGAGCTGATTCGTCGTATGTAACCGCTGAGTTTATCTTTTAAAAAATTGATCGATATGAGAAAAAAGCCCATACCACCATGACCCTTTTGTTCTAGATATTCCCGCCATCCTCGCATTACGTTTACGTTCATTCACAATATCCAGTGACTTTACTTCGCAAACGACAAAAGTTGAGTTCATGAAGTTTGAGAACGAATTCGTTGCAATATTCCCCTCTTAACAAATCTCCAAACTTATCAAATTTAGTGTAGAGACCTTCTTGGAATCTTCTTCTTCTTCTTCTTATTCGGCTCTGTAAACCATTAAGGGTCTTAGCCTTCTCCAACATACTTCTCCAATTTTTCCCATTCTCCATTCTTGGAACCTTATCTCATCTCTATTAGTGTAGCACTTTCAAAGGAGCTCAGAAACGCGCCTCGAGATATTTTAGTTTGAAGTTGAAGTTTGTTCGTCACCGGAAAAGGTCATGGATTATGGACGCACTACTTTGAAGTCAATGGACTAAATTGCGCGGGACTAAATTACATTTGCTGTTCTCTAGAATACCCAGCCTAAATTTCCTTTCATTACGTTGAGATGAAACCATGTGGTTCAGACCGACTCAGCATTCTTTATTCCGTCACCCCTCGAACTAGGTCCTACTACACTAGGTGTTTGGTACTAAGTCCACCAAGTTATTTCAAACGGCCCAATTCTAAAATTAGGTACCAAACACACCTGCAGGCTATTCATTCAGAAAGGTTCTTTTCCGCAAATTCTTTGCTGAAACTTATCTAATTGACTAATGGCACAAAGTAGGATAACGCTCGCCGTTCACACAGTTCAAAAACAATTAACTTATCCAGCCTGGGTAGAACGACAAAAAATACTTTCAGTTTCAAGAATCCCACGATTTTGTTGTTGTCGTATTCCAAATTCAGTCTCTGTATCGAACTATTGGAAACATATTCCAAATGAATTGCAAATGACCATACTCCTCACCATATACAGTGATTGCAAATCAGAATTACCTACCAGCATAACTTCTTCGTTTTTGTTTGTTCTCTGGTATGATGGTTCTTTCTTCGTCTTTCGATTTTCTATTATTATTTTCACGGTACGCATATTGAGGGGACATCCATACAACTCGGCCGGTACATAGTTTCGTTGATATTTAATTCTTTATTTGTTCGTAGATTTGTTGTTCTTTTGTCTCATTATGTGACTGTGGAAAATACAAAACGAAAAATTAATTTACGTTTTCAATCGGCAACCTGAAAGTATTATAAAAGAGCGAAAAATCTGGCCGAGGAATTTCTGCGCGCAAAACAATTGAGTCACAGAAACTGTCCCTGCACAAACACATAATTTCCATAACATTTTAATTGACTTCACTATTTTGCTGTGATTCAATTCTATATGGCCATACAATCAGTAACCGGATCATCCGGATCCAGCACTCCATACGAACAATTATAAACTTTACGAACGAACAAGAAAACGTATTGTTCTGGCTGATGCTTGTGCTGTGTGTGATTATTTTTACGAATCAACTCTACGGGACATTAAATTTAGTTGCTTGTGATAAAAGTCTTTCCATATCATATCATACTAACTCAATCTAATGCCTACCTGTAAAAGGTACACACAAAAAAAAAACAAATTCCGAGCCGCCAAAGTACAAGGCTGGTTTCTTTTCCCATACCATTCTTTCCACAACTGAGAATATTGACTTGGAACATTTCAACGGTACTGAAATTGACGATCTGAAATTGGGTCGACATTTTGTTGTTGTTGTTGTGATAGATTGGCTGTGTTATTTTGTTGTTATATGCCTTTCCATATGAACAAGATGACACACACCACGTTTGGGCTTTTGATTTCCTGATCACATTCTTGCGGAATGAATCATTCTTAACGGTGGGACCTAGTACGGTTCTTCACTCACACATCACACAATTGGAATTAGAGATAAGGCAATCTCTATTGAAAGATAAGAAATGTGACGGACATGCACAGCATATCATCTTTGAATAAAATTATTTTGTCGAACCGATTAACAGTCAAATGAGTCTTTCACACTGGAGATTTGTGTGTGCGTGCGTGTGTGCATGGCATAGTGATGAAAGAGATGAATTTTAAGCGAAACAATAAAACTGAATCTTTATTGCACCTTCAGTATGCACACTGCACGACAATTAAATGAATTAGTCATGAGTGTAGTGTCGTCAGAAGCGACAGCATAATATTGAGATTAGAGCTCATAAAATTATTCAGCGCAACACTTCTCTTGCATTTGTTTCAATTTGAATATCAAATGACGATAAATCAAATGGTTTTGACCTATTTTGCTCTCGACTTTGAATTGAACTAGTCGTTTGATTCCACATCAATTTACGCAGATTTTGTAACTGGAGATATGAACCAATCCAACGATTTGAGTTCCGTTTTAACACCCTCCTAATATCGTTCAACATGAAATCATAACACCGAGATTTAAACGAGAAAAGCCAATAATCTCTACTTCATTCATCATGCTTTTGAATCAAGTTTCGCATTGAAATTTAAGCATCATAAAAGTTCCATTGATCACTATCGAAGACTCAAACCGATAAAGCTACTTGACTGACATGAAATCGACAAAATTCAAAGGAAACTTTTTCTTTAGCTAAGCTTTATGTAACTTCGAACGCAAAGCTCCAAAGCTCTAACAATTTTATTGATCGAGGTAGCTTTGAAAGTTCGCCATCAAACAATTTCATTTGTTTGTTCGAACAGTAAATATTTCGAGTTCGATTTTCGAGAAACTTTCCAACAGGGCCGTAGTTAGAACAAAATTTGGGGGGAGGGGGGGGGGACAATAATGGATTAATTGAGTTGCATAATGGATGTGTGTTAAAACTATCAATTAATTTCAATCTTGAGCGGGTTGACCAAACTGGTTCTAGAGCCCCAACCGAACCCGGTCTGTTTCAATTTTACCGATTTTTCCGGATTTAGCAGTCGGATTTTGAAAAAGCCTCGACACGCTAACTCTACTGATCTCTCTATCACGCATCTCTCGTCCAATGAAAATGACAGCTGCAAAATATAGAGAATTAGCGTTTGATTCTTGGTGGCTACTGTGCTACGTAGTAATGTGGATGTTCGTCTGCAGTTCTACTTTAGCCATATAAAATATGACTTTACTCATCAAGGTTAGCTGATCCAAAATACATCTTTCAGGAACGGCATAGTCATCATCTGTTGTCGGCAACGATGACCGAAGTAGCATTCGTTATATAGAAAAATTTACGTTGCAACAAATGAGTTCGTAGATCTCTTATAGAACAAAACGAAAAGCTTCCAACAAACGAAGTATCAGATCAAACTGAAAATATCGTGACAGATCTGCCGTTTGATGACAGGTGCTAGCACCGACACTGTTCGGTTTACAAATTTACTAACGTTGTAGTAGACACAGTAGACTCATTGTCCTCATCGAATGCCACCCACCCACTATCTCCTCTACAGACGGACCTGCATTCAAACACACGCACACTTGCACACCGTCCGGTTGTGCATTTGAAAACAACGAATACGTATTACACACAACTGAGTGTTTCCCATGTGATAACAATACAGACAACCATCAGAGAGCCGTATTATTTAGCAGTGTAGTGAAGCGGATACATTGAACCTCCAACACTTGAATGAGAAATCATGATGCAGTAGTTTTGGTTTGAAGTTGAATTATGGAAGACGTACACAGTGTGTTCTATAGACAATAAAATTGTAACACATCGTCTTTGTGGCCGTTTTTTTTTCGTTTCGTTGTTTTGTTTTTATATACATTTCCTAGACACTTAATTTCGGCAAGACTTTTGAGAAACAGTTAAGAGAGGAGCGGTTTTGGTTCTTATATATTTTGTGTGTTTTAATTTCCATCGTATCCATAGAATCGTGTCGCGTAAGTAAATCTTGTGCTAATTTAAATGGGATAACGAATGTATATGAAATGGATTGGTTGTTGGTTACTTAAAAATGTCTTGAGTTGGTTGTGTAGTAGCAAATAAACAAATTTTAACGTTGTGTTGGAATAAAACGTGTACAAAAACGAAAATTGTGCAACCGAGAATACGCGGCTACGTTGATCGAAGAAACATTCACATTTCATAAAGTGTTGTGGTATATCCATCCAATATATAACAAGACATTAGAAAGAGTTGGAAATCGTTGCGTGATTCATTTTTTCATTATTTTTTTCTCTTGTCTTGGCAACCTCGTGTGTAGCATATAACGTCAATACAAAATTGTTCATACAAAAATCTCATTGCATGGGGCTACGTGTGTGTTTGTGTGTGATGTTATGTGTATGACTTAAGCAATGAGAGAATGTGTAGAAATTCAATCGAAGAATCTGAAGTTGAAATACCATAGTGCCATGGAGGAATTTCATTGTTGAGAGGAAACGAAACGAAAATTCGATACAATTCGATGTAAATTTTGACCGCATTTATGAATTTCAATGAAAATAAAAAGGCAATCAAGAAAGTAAGTGATGTGCACTCTAAACCGCACCACCCGCCTCACTCAATCATAAATTTCTTAACATATCACTGGTTTCTTCTTCTTCTTCTCATCTGCTAATGTGTGCATCCGTGAAAAGTAGATCAATCGTATTTGATGTAGCGTTACCATTCCAATAAGACTGAATTGAATCGCGAAACCTTTCTTGTTATTGATCAAAACTAGAGAAACCTTTTTTCATTTCGAAAAAAAAAGAAACATTTCCTTCGCTAATGCAATTAGCAACATGACAGGCGAATTGATTGAGGAAATTACATCGGTTTGACATTTCCCCATTATATATATAGCCTCTCGTTGGACGTTATATTATATGTCGAACCGTGTCCCTCTACAAGACTGTCTTCCCATGTCACTCACGGAATGGATTGACGTTTTCTCGCATGAATTTTTATAATTTCTACTTTGGCGCATCGATTTTTCCGTTTTCTTTTTCTGTTTTGTTTTATGTAATCAACTCGACAAACGAATGCGAAATCTTTTTTTCTGTATTTTGTTGCTTGCCTCTTCATATTTAGTTTGGAACTCCCGATGGTTTTCCGGTGTATAAAAGTCTTGATGATACGGTTAACAGACGTTGATAAAGATTATGCCACCATAATTATATGGGATGCAGACTGACTGGCAAACGATGACATAATTGCTTGCTTGCTTGGTAAAGCAATGCATTTGTGTACATTTTGCATTCAACTCAGAGAGAGGCGACGCTATGACTGAAAAACCTTGACCGTTCAATCAAATTAAAAAAAATCGATTCAGCTTGATTCCATTCAGTTCTCTGTAATAATACGAACCGATGGCGACGATAATTCTGTCTACTTTTCGTTATTTGCCATTGTGTATCGTACGTGCTATCTCTGTTATCGTTCAACACAGAGCAAACAATAAATCGAATGATGTGGTGGATGTGGTTAACATGTTAATATTTGTGTCGCCGCGGCGTTGTATTTTGAAAATATTTTTTTGAACCTACTTAGGGACCATCCATAAATCCCGTCCTCACTCTTTACAGAATTTTTAGACATCCCCTCCAATCCACCCTTCTCCGCACTTTTCCTATACCTCAAAACACGTAAGCCATAGCCACACTTTCATCGCACTTCCTCCCCTTTTTCAAAGAGGACGGGATTTATGGATGAACCCTTATGAGCCACATCCATTCAATTATCTCAACCATTCTTAATGTGAATCATCTGACAAAGTCGAAATTTGCTTACAAAATTATTGACTTGCAAATTGATGTAAATTCAAAGTTTAACATACTGACGAAAAACCATACCACTTGACACATCAAACTAGCATAACACACGTCTCTAGCACACCAACAATCACTTTAACACATTCTGAGTCAATGTTATGAATCGATTTTTGCGAAAACATTGGAATTTTTGTCTTGATTGTGATGGAATTTTGGGTATGGCATCAGTCAAAGAATGAAACGTTGTCTTCCCTCGCCCCTATAGTGCGTTTGCTGGTAACAAACTTTCAAAATATCGAGTTCGATCTTTGATGTATGTGAGAAAAACGCGTCGATATGGACTCCACTAAACATTTCTTCTCTCTTTTGAATAAACCCCAACGTTCTTGAATTTACTATGCAAAACAGGACCAATGTGAGGACTGCTTTGAAAAACAGCCTACCAAAATCTGAAGCTTATCTCAGCGGACTTTTCTTTACATTTGAGTAGAAAGGTCTGCGTGTTTAGTGGGAAGTGATGTCATTAGAAAGGCAATTTCACGTTCTTTCGAGACGAATGTGGTCATATTTCGGTAAACTTCCAACGGTTCCTTTGCATCCTCTGCAACTAAGATATCAACAAAAGTGTTTCCTCCTATTGCTACTGGTCTAACCTTTCCAGCGCCACCATTAATGAACCCTTGATGAGCAAGTTTGGGACTTACTCTCTCTACTCGCCAATCCACAAACAGTATTGCTGCCAGATCACATTTTCCTTACTATCTCAGGGAACGGAATCGGGCAGTGTACCGTAAGATATGAACACAGTGACACCTGCCGTGTTAAAATATTCTCACGGTACACTGTCCGATTTCAATCCAAGGTACACTATCCGATTTCAATCCCTCTTATTTTGTAAACAAACTTTGTGCCTTTGCTTGAAGTCTCCTTGGTTCACTACATTTACACTGAATAAAGAAAATGATATCGTCGGGCATGTTGAGAAGGCTATTTTCAAGTATGCTTCGAATAAGTATTGATATAATGTGTAGCAGTGTAGCATGTTACGTGCATGTTCGCGTGCTATAAATATGATTCATAAAACGAAATGGATTACATGGAGTGTGTATCGTTAAATGCGTGTTGCATTACATGCTGCACGTTCTTGTAACAGCCTTCTCAGGTCACATGCCCGATGTTATCATTTTTTACAGTGTAAATGAAAAATCGTATTTCGTGAGCGCCTGTGTAGTGTACTGCAACGGTATATGTACGGTACGCATATGTCGGATAACTCTCGACTATGGTCAAGCACAAGCAATCAGAAAATGTAACAAGTACATGCTTATGGGTGTAGTTGCTCATACCTTTGTGATATAAATTCAAACATTCTTCGGTCCAAAATTGAACAAGACTTTCAACACAAATTCTTTGGATCGCTAAATACGGTCATTAAAATGTTATCATCAACAACACAATTTTCTCCGTTATACTCTCATTCCTCGGAATGGAATGCCTTCCTCATTGAAACGCATCCGATGATGAAAGTGAAATCTCGAAGCAATTTTGGTCATCGATTCTATAGATGAACATGTGGAATTTGAGGTGTTATAATGGGGTCTGGGTGCGTCTGAGTTAATTTAGATGCGGTCTATGCCATTAGTCCAGGTACAAAAAAAAATATCTTCGGTGTGTTCACCTCTTACTTTCATCGGATTTTCTGCTTTCTTTACACCATCCAAGTTAATTGGAAACTCATTTGACAATTTCGGATTCCTCTGGTTTGTTTTCAAAGCATTAATGAAAGCAAAACACTGTGAATGGGGGTGACGAAATGAACAACAACAAACACGGTAGCTCTTCGTCAGCTTAATTATTTTTGTATGGAAGTGTAAACCAATTTGCCAATTATCCAATTACGCATTCAATTAATGGAGAAGAAGGAAAAAAGATCGTTTGTCCGTGAACTTATGCACCAATTAACTGAGTTAGGGAGACATTTCCAATTGTTTTACTCCATCTAAAAACAAAGGTCGAGCAAAAGAACGACGCGACACATTAAAATGTTGATTGTATTTAAGCACAAGAATTGGCGAATCTGAAGCGAATAGCGGGTCATTACCGGTCATTTTATCGTAATTTCATATTTTTATCTTATGAATAAGCAGAAAGGAAAAAAAAACACCCAGTCGCGTCATCACACAGTTCATTGAAATATACTGGCGTTTGATGCTTTTGCTTAAAATTTTTCTTTGTTTCATTTTAAGGATGACTCGTGGAGCTACTCATTTGAATTACATGCTCCATGCCAATCGGTGTGTTACAATTATTTTCATGGAATTCGTGTTGGACTTTGATTGAAAAATGTTCTCAATTTCTTTTTTGCATAGGCAACTTTCAAAGGAAGAAAATAAGAAAACGACTCAGGTCGCCTGTCGATACATTTTGATTCAAATATTAGTTTTCGTTGACATAACGTTAACCGCCTGATCTTTTCAATTTGTTGCGACAGACAAGGTAACTATTCTATGTCATATGTGTGCATCAATGTTACGGTCGGTGTTTTTTACCAATTAAAAACCTTGTGTCGTCTCGTCTGGTATTTGTTTCGGATTTTCATACAACGCTGAACTTTCAATTCGATTTTTTCATTTTCATTGGTAGACCCGTACGAAGTGAGAGGGTCTTCTGCTTTCACGATTTTTTATAACATGACGATTTCACATCTCTTAGTAAGGTGAAATCTTTTGTGGTCTTCCAGACATGCCAATATACGTCTGTCTCTCTGTTCATAATCACTGTAACTTGAGTAAAACGTAACCAATCCTGATGGGACGTTTTTTCCTCGATTTGTATTCTCAAATGCCAGTTTCAGTTCGAAGATGAGTAGAATCGGTCTAGGGGCTAGATGAACGGTCGAATTGGTGCTGTCTTCGAGGTCTGCGTCTGATTGAGGTTCATTGCATAAATTTCCGGCAGTATTGCTCGTACAAAGTTGATAAATTAATGAAGCAAACGACAGATATTGGATTCGGGTTCGGAACTGAAGATCCCGTAGAATGAGCCTAAGTCGAGCTTCTCGGCCGTACAGTGGCATGATTGCGTTCTTTTGTCAATTTTGAATCAATAATTCAATAATTGAAATCGAACCAAAACGATGGTACTACTTTCAATGACCTCGCAGTATGGCCGCCATCTTGAATTGTAGGTTTTTTTGCTTTTGTTTCAAGTAAATTTCACCCGATTTTCGTGAACTTTTGTTCCCTTGGAAGGTGATGAGAAGCGTGAAGCGGTAGAACAATTTTCGGTTAGTGGTCATTCGTAAAGTATGTCACGGCTTCTTAATACTTAAGAAAATGGCTGCCACCTGTCATCTTGAATTTCGGTGTTTTTTTTGACTATATCTCTAATAAATTTCACCGGATTTGGGAGAATTTCTGTCAGGGTTTCATTTTCATAACTCAACTCTTTGGGTTAACTCGTCTGCTTTCCACTGCACGATTGAAGTTCCCAGTGTGGGAGTTCGAATCTCAAACGCGTCGAAAAAAAATCGATTGCCTGCCGTGGACACAAACCACAACTGGCTGAATTCTTTCGAATCTGGGGTATAGTTGGGAGAGATCGACTAACCGGCAGGAGACATTGTTGGTAGACGCTGGTATTCTAAGAAAGGGATTTGAAGATCCAATTTTTCCCAAAGTAGTTTCAAGATGTATGATTTCTATGGACAACTAGCTATATGCGGTGCATGACTCGTACGGGTCCCACTCATTTTAAAAACTCTTTTGTTCACCTTCCCCACATAAGCCCTTTGTAATCCACTCTAATTCAGAAATGATGTTGAGTTTAAATATTCCAGAAACTAAAAATTAAATTCATAAATCGTTTCTAATGTGTACAATCGTTGACCTTCCATTTTATATAACAGTCCCGGTGGCTAACTAGCAACACAAATTATGGAACATTGTTCTGATTTTATAATTTCTCTGTTGGATAATATAGAACAAACTAACGATACTCAGTTCTGGTTTTAGCGTATACACACTCACTAAATGTAGTTGCATTGAATGGAATTTATGATAAATCGTCGCGTTTTTTGAATACAAAATTAAAAAAAAAAAAATGTTTTATACGTGACTGGGTAAATACGTGTGTGATGTCGGCTGTGTGATATGAATTATGGTTTTGTTTTAATTTTTCTATTTGTTGAAAGTAGACGATGACCATAAAAGTTTAACAGAACTTTTGACTCGTTCAGCCCAGCATACAACCCAATACCCATACGAAACAACACCATTCCCCACATACGAGTTGCGTAAATGTTTTTTTTATTTTTGGGAAAAATATAATTATGTGAAATGAGGCTGTTAAAAATTGAAATGAATGTCGGAGATTATCTATGGACTTATTGCCCAATAAATCTTCACAAACAGTATTTACCATCCGCTCTATCTGGTTGTAACCTTGCCAGCAATTAATGAAAATGTGATCGTAAAGATGGGTTCACGATTTGTATTTTTGAATTGAAACGTTAATGATTGCAGCTCTTCTCCTCTTCATCGTTTTTGGTTGATTATTCCAAATTAGTAGATGATACTGCACTTTCCGTGTGAACAGTGTGAATGTGTGCGATGATGATATGTGTGTTCGGTGCTACATAAATTCGGCGTTAAGAGTTCATTTTACAATGGCTCTATTCATAATTTCATAACATAAATACATTAAACCGGCTCACAATTTTGTAAGATGTGAAACGAGTTTTTTCTTCTTTCGTAGAACTTAATTGTCGAAAAAGTGAGTCGTTTCGATCAAAAACGTATAGCGATCTATCAGAAGAATTCTCTAGTTAAATTAGACAAACAAAAATCTTTCAATGTGAATAACCTTGCTGAATAGAGAGATAAGCATTGTCATGTAAAATAGATCGATTCGAATCGAACCTTGATTTGATATTACGGTATACGAAGTGTTATAGGAAAGAATATTTTTATAAATATCAGTGCCGCTATATGCCATGAATGGGACATTCATCCAGGTCACAGCAAGTCCCGTTGAGCGGAGATTTTGCCATGTAGTCCAATGACTCACCCATAACATTCATGTCTGATCGTAGTTTTCATGGGTTGTTATGACTATCGGTTGTTACTAAAAGGATTTCACGGAAAGCCACAAGTCATCCGGAAGTAATTAAAAAGTCATCCTTTTACTCATGATTGTGCATTTGGATGTGTTGCAATCCTCACGAGACAGCCATGTCAACGTTCTGTCTGCTATCGTCTGTTTGCTATCTGCCAACACATTTTAATGTTTGCAATATTTTCGAAGATGATAGTAAAGAGAGAGCGATTATAGGACTATCTAAGAGAATTACAACACAATCGAATGCACTTTCATAGTTGACTTGCAATGACTTTCGGGACTTTTTGATTTGTGACTTTCCGGAGCTCCCGTGACTTTCGACGAGTTTTCGAAGTGGGCATCCCTTCGTCGCCTCACCGCAAAGGGTCTCCTCACTCATTTCAACGACCTTTTTTTCAGTGCTGCTAGCAGATCTTTCAAAAACTAAGCATTTTTGTGAAGGTATGACCGGTCCCACCTCCCCAAATACACCCTCTAAATGTGGTAGTAGAATTATCAATGAATCAAATCCTATAGCAGCACTGCATGAACGTAGTTTTTGTAGAAACCCGAAGGCTGACCGATTTATTTGCTCCAGCTTAGTGGTGCTTACAGTTGGCAAGTGTTTATTAGATAAAAGTGCTTGTGAAACGTGCACTGTGTTCTACATGAAATTTTAACGATTAGCACATACCTACCACATCTGAGTATCTTGCATTCGATTCGAGTGAAGAAAATTTCACCAGTCAATGATTTGAATGTTCACTCGTAAGTTGTGTAAAAGGGCAAAAGTTCGAATGCAGTAAAGTTGAAGTTCAATGTAAGGGGTCGCACACAAATGACGTCATGCGTTTTCAGTGCTGTCATCAGATCAAAATCACCAATCACTCAACAAGTGTTCACTTTCTTCAGTAAATTGTGTGTCATACCCCAACATTTGGGGAATGTATCTGGGGATTATGGGGGATAGGACACACCAGAAATAGGACTTGAAAAAGTGAACACTGTTCGACTTATTATTGATTTTAATTTGATGACAGCACTGAAGAAGCGCTACGTCATTCATGTACGACCCCAAAAGTAAAATTGAAGTTCGATGTAACACATATTTTGGTCCGTTTAGAGTCGATTTGAACTGACATAAGTTCACTTACTTAGACCACTTCTGTGAACAATACCATCAATAACTCTACCCGACTGAAGGGCTTCAGCACATGCTTAGAAATTTCCCAAAAATTGGCCCTGATTTACTATATGTGCTAGCGTCACCAACCATGTCGATGACGGTACTGTTCTCATCGGATAATGAATAGAGAGAAAAAAAGACGACGACGAGTTAATCAATGACTCGAATGATTCATAATAATTGTTGTGTGCTCAATCATAGCCAATATAGAAGATATCGTGTCGATTCATTCGAATACTCACAATTTATTGACTGCATGAATTTAATATTTTAATTACATTTCCACACACTAATAATGTTTTAGATGATAGGAGTAGTTAGCGCAGAACGTAGTGTACGAGTATTTTGTTTCTTAGCATTTGGAACACTAACACACAACCTCTTGCAATATCTTCTTCTTCTTCTTCATTATTTTGACTTACTTTCTTTGATTTTATTAAATGTGCGAATTTTTTTTTCTATTTCTTCCACACAGGACGACAAAAGTTTGGATATTATGGGACAATATAAACCTGAAATATTTTGCTAATCAAAATCATCATACATCTTACTCAAATCCACATTTTTTTTTCTTATAAATAAAATTTCTATTTGCAAAAACGAACAAACCGCATCACGCAAAAATACATAATTTAGTTTTTAAATTGCTTAAATTTAAGAATTTTTATCATTAAAAAACTACACAGACCGATGCAGAAACAGGTAAATTTATACGACGACAATGTATTTCTACCTTGATTATTGTCTTGACGATTTATTGCATGCTAATTATTTAAGCTTTTAATCGTAAAAGACACTCATAAGTATTCAAATATGCAAAGAGTTCGAACGAGAGACGAAGAAGAAGAAAAAAGGGAGTCGCCCAAAAAGCATTCTGAATAATTTTAAATAAATTTTGTCATTGTGAAATATCGATGTGTAATACGATGAATCATCGGGGTCGTAATATAAATTTCAAGTTTTATTATTTGTACATTCAATAAAAGGAAAATCTTCCGCTCGACCTTTCTGTTCGAACTCTTTATGTTTTGAATTGTGAAAAGCTTGCCCTACTTGCTCTTCATTTATCTACTATACCATACGCCTCGCGGCTAAAAGCAAAAGCTTGTTTGCTAACATTTATTTTGTTAAAAAAAAGGTGAATCTGGAACATCTAAAAATGCAGCAAAAAGGGACTTGTGCAATTATTGAATTACAAGAAAAATGAATTTTTTTGCTTTTACTCACAGCCAGCTGCATTTAGAAAAGTGTGGTTTTGTTAAATGTCATTGGTACAGCAAATTCAATTTTCTTTAGTACAGCCAATATTTGATAAATGACCAAGACGACATGGATGTTATAGCTTCAAGATCAAGAACGAAATCTAGTTTATACCGCCGTTCGAAACACTAGGTCCCACCTTTTGGGTAGGTCAGATCCCTTGAATGATATTCACGTTTCGCTGTGAAATTTAATTAGTCATTTCAATTTCGTTTTTTCCGTTGTAAAGAAATGTCTACAGTTTTGCAATTTACCCATAAATTTTCATAAATATCATGACTCGGGGAAACTCCAAATTCATCGGAATGGTCTTATTCCGTTTGTTTGATGTTTGACCTATGCTTCGCCTTAAAATAACAAAATTGGTAGATGAATTGGTGAAAATTTCGGTAAAAATTTCGGTAAAAATTTCGGCGCAAATTAACTCGGCAAGTTTTCGCATGATGGTCGTTAGTGAAGCCGTACTAAACGCGTGGATTGTTTGTCATCATATGGCGATTTTTGACTCGCGCGATTTGCGAATACTCTTCACTTTTTTTCATTGAACGGCGGTAGTAGTCAAGAGGAAAACCACTGATAAGTATGGTTAATCAATCAACATGATTCACATAAGTGCGCACGGTAATTTAACCGTCGGTAATACAGTATGATTAGCCAATTATTTCACAATTATTTGCAGTTTTGCGAAGTTTCACAATTATTTGCAGTTTTGCGAAGTTTCACAATTATTTGCAGTTTTGCGAAGTATGAATAATCAGGTCGGCTGGGTAATCACTGATTAGTCATCATGTTAATCAGGTTAATCTGAGAGTGGTTTTTTTTCGGTATTAATTAACTTTCGTTCTTAAGATAAGCGCTACCCAAATCTCGAAGTCGCCTTGGTCATTTTAAAATATCGGCTGCGTATGTTAAAAATTGACTGTACCAATGACAGTTGAATTGTATGACATTTAAGAAAAATCAAAAAAACGATGGAAAAGCACTTTTTTAAATGCAGCTGGCTGTAGTTTTGAATAGTTTGACGATTGAAATCGAAGATTTTCAAACTTCAAAAGAAGGAAACATGATGAATCAAACTAAATCGATTAAATTTCATTTTTCTTATAATTCGTTAATTACTCATGCCCCTTTCGGCATGCGCTTTCTTACGCAATTTATTCAATTCATTCGATGTACACACAAAATGGTTTAATTCTATACCTCACAACCGTAGAATTGTAAATTTTTGCAACGATAACTTCTCAGTTTTTCGGTTGAGTACATCGTCGTTACATTTTCGTTTTTTTGAATCTTGCATATAAATTGCGAAAAAAATGCGCAGTACAAAAAGTTTTATTTTAAAAAAAACTTTTCGTTCAAATTAAGAAATCATCAAATGTTGCTAAAATGTGTCATTGTGTCATAATCTTGGCTTATTGAATAAATTGTAAATTAAAACACTCAGCGAGAAGTGAACGAGCGCGTTCTCCACCTATTGCATTTTATTGTAATTTAATTGCATGAAGGCGTTTAAACAATAAACTATCGAACCCAATTTTAATGAGAATGTCAAGTGATTCTTTCAATTATTGCTGTTGACAGAATTGTTGGCATTGCTTTTGCTTTATTCTTTTGATGGATTTTTATGAAACAGAAAAAAATGTTTGCATTCAATTTATATGAATTGAATAGTTTGCTGGTAATTTGCAACACCTACAATGAATTGTGTTCCCGTTGATTTCAAATCATAAACGCTTCATCCGAAACAATTTGTGCAGCCGTTTAGATTGGACGCTGCGAAAGTAACTCATTACATTACATGAGGGATCAATTTTGTGACAAAAGCTAATTCGCATCCGTCTAAAGCCGAACCTGGAAGCACCTGCAACAACATGTGCTACTTTTGATACTACTTCAAAAGACTGCAAACCCACTCGCGTGTTTTTGAACAACTTGCTTCGGTAACTGTTCTTTGACAAGTGTCAGGTTCGCATAACTGAGCCGAAGGCTAGGTATGCAACGACACTTGTCAAAAAAAACAGTTACCGAAGCTTTTTGCTCAAAAACATACGAGTGAGTTTGGAGCCGCCTTTTGAAGTAGTAGCAAAAGTTGTTGCAGGAAACATTTTCTTTTCACGAACTTCGCAACTATTTTTGCAACTAGCTTCAGACGGATGTGAGTTAACTTATCTAACAAAACTCTTTCAAAATTAATGAATTGAGTAGCAGCATCCAATGTCGCCAAGTTTACAGCCAGTCGCTGGCGAAAGTTGAGTTTCTAATAAGAGTTCAACGAACATATTCCACATACAATGAATCATTTTCGCAGCGCGTATGTTGCTATGTAATTGTCAACTTTCGCATGGGTCATGCAATAATGGTTCTAGATGGCATCGTTCATTCAGTTTACCGGTTTTACGTTTCCACAATATTTCGTAATCTATAAAAACTTCTTTGAAACAATAAAGACACCGTCAACGATCACGGTAATGCATCACATTCCCAGTGCAATGCAAAGAATGTACACTGAAATTTGGTTAAACTTAATGGCATTTAATGGAAACGATTGGAAGCTCCGGTGGAAACATATTATCAACAGAATGAAGTTTAAAGCAAGATCCTACCCTAACGCTGAAGTATTCGCTTCCTCTCCAACTAACATTTTGATTCCATAAGTTTCCTTTGTTTTTAGCGAGCCAATTATATTAACTGCATGCTGACAGAAATGATTTTCCTATTTTGTTTAACATGACCGTGAACGACATTTACTGACATCTATTTTTCCGTGTCTTTTTAGGTGGCTCATATAGTGGGAAGCAGTGGAAATGGCGGCAGTGTTCTGAAACGTGAACCTTGTCAGAAATG
This sequence comes from Phytosciara flavipes, assembly GCA_026413405.1. NCBI lineage: Eukaryota > Metazoa > Arthropoda > Insecta > Diptera > Sciaridae > Phytosciara > Phytosciara flavipes. Next base: position 6,704 of record JANTFA010047784.1, on the reverse strand, counting down.
TAATCTACCGGTTTTTCTAGCCGAACGCTTGGTATTGGGCAAAAAACTATTCCATCGAACATGTTTGAAATGTGCCCGATGTCAATCCCAATTAACGCCAGGCAGTTTCTACGAAACCGAAGTGGACGGTGAATTTTGTTGTGAAACCTGTCCGGACGAAGAGAAAGAATTCGCGCTAAAAGAGCGACTGAAAGGCGAAGCCACTGTCAACAATGAAGATGGCCGCAAATCGTTTACCGAAAAATTGGCAATATTCCAAACGGACGGTAAAGGATTGTTGCAGAAATCGTTGAGTGACGAAGAGAAATCGAAAAGCCTGAAACGATTGACCGAATTCTACAGCAATCAGGATCAAACGTACAAAACGAACGCGGCGTTGAGTAGTTTCATTAACAATCAAGTGGATACGGATCTATCGGTCACATCCACTTCGTCGATGAAATCGGACGATTCCAGTTCGAGTTCGGACGACGAAACAGACAATGAAGATCCACCCGATTTGCCCACAACAAAACCACCAACACCGCCATGCATACCTGACAACGTAACCGGTGATCAAACCACATCACTAGTCACACCACTAGACACATCACAATTGAATAATAATAGTCCAACGATGGACATCGATAGAAGTGATCCACAACCGCTAAAGAATGAGTCTCCTCCGTCGCCCAATCGTAGCAGTAGCACAATTAATATTATTTTAAGCGAAAATATACCATTACACGATGGAATGCCTGCAGATCATGCATTTCATGAATTATCGAATGTTACCAAAGAGGAAAGCAAACATGAATATCAAGTACATCATGCAGACGCTGATTGTACGCCGCCACAACAAATTCGAAATAATAAAAATGCTGGCGATGATGGCCCGGCAGTCAGCAGTATGGTAAGATCTCGTTTAAGTCAGTTCGAAACGAAAATCGGTGCTGAACAACAACAGATTGCTAGTAAGAGTGCGAATAAGAAATTAGATGTAAGTGAAACAATTGGCGACAGTCCGAATGTGGCCCATATTCCTGTGGCTGATGAAATTGAAGTGCCTGCTGCCGATCAAACTAAATTGATAAGTAGTGACGTTATTAGTGATATTAGGAAATATGAAGATGATGACCCGAAACGAGATGAAATTTTTGAGAAAAACGTAAAAAGTGAAACAACAGAGGATGCCGAATGTATAAACGAAATACCGACGAATGGTGAACTTGACGACAGTACTGATGTCGTCGAATTGAGACAGCAGCACAACGACGACAGTGTAGCGACAACTGAATGTGAGAAACCCGAGATAAAGACAACTGAAGACAACGAACTGGAACGACAAGATGTCGAACAAAAATCGGACGAAAGCAATGCGTCCCCGGAATCCGCCAGTGTACCAGAAGTAAAATCAGAGGAAACGGTTGTGCCAGTCCCTAGAAAACGACTTCCTAAAAATCCAAAAGACGACGAAGATACAGCGAAACCTGTCCCCGTCAAACGCGGTGTTAAAGCGAAGAGATTGTCCAACGAAAATGCCGGAAGTACTGCAACGTTGGCCAAAGATGTGCATTTGTATCCCCTTGACTTGAATCCATTTGGAAGTGATGATGACGATGAACTAGGAAACGATACAAAGGAAGTAAAGAAAGTCGTCGACACGAAGCCAGAAGTGATGGGCAGCAATCCATTTGACAGTTCCGACGATGAGGTGGAACTCGAAAAGGATGAGCCGAAGACAAGTAACGCAACGAAGGATCTTAGCAAGTCCAGGTTTGTGTTTAAAAATTGTAAATTTTCCCAGCACACTAATCTAATCGATGCAATTTTCCGTTCACGAACATACAGAATGAGTTTGAATCCATTCGGAAGTGATACGGAAGACGATGACGAAGATGAGACGATGAATAAACAGAAGCGAACTCCCGTGCCGACACCCAGGAAAGTTGTGTAAGTTTTAATTGGTTAAATTTTCATTCATCAAACGTTGAAGCAACAAGATGAAACACATCCCAATTCAGAGCTGACCTGAAACTGAACGGAATCTGAAAAACGAAAATTTAGTCTGACCCCTGACCTGACGTGATTGAACGAAAACTAACGAGAAATACGCAAATGAATCAGGGTGTTTCGGATTAAATCTGACATACGTCAAGTCAGGCTAACTCGAGGTCATGTCACGTCGGATTTCCCATTTCCAGCTTCAGGTCTGTTAAAAACCCACCTATTTCGACCGTTTGAAATGCCATGCCCTTTAGACCGAGAGCCCACGCACATTTTCGACCCATAAGGTACTAGCGTCAAACCTGAATGCCAAACTGTTCCATTGGTCAGCACGGAAAACATTCGTTCTACGACCTTTTTTGAGCTCTTTGATGGCCCTAGCAAATCGGTGTCGAAATAAAGTACTAGAACCGAACGAAGAATGCAATTGAAAGAAAAGGTTTGCGTTAGAGAATGTCTGACTTGCCTGACAAGTTGAAATTACGAAAATTTGACTTGCCAGGCACCCCAGACATTCCGACGCAAACTTTTTTTGTTCAATTCTTCATTCGGCTCTAGTGTCTTCATTTTGACACCAATCTGAACTTTGTACGATGTCCAACATCTGAGACATAAAGTAGAGCTACCCTCGCTTGAGTTCGGTGCTAGACCTCAAACCCAAAAGTCGTGGAACAAACGATTCTCGTGCTGGCCGATGGAACAGTTTGGCATAGGCTCAAAACTGGTTTTCCTAATATGAGGGTCAAAAATGCACGTAGGCTCTCAGCCTTTTTCAAACTCATGACGTAACTGAATCTGCATTTTGTGTAATCATTTTACTGCCGATGGCAAATCAAATTCAATTTTCACAATTCAAAAACTTAAAAGATTCCATTGAACGATTACAACTCTGTGCTCACTATGTACGTTACACACCTTAAATCGCTCACATACCCAAATTGAAATCACCAACAAAAAAAAGCACACACAACAAGTCAAAATAGCAACGACCATTGCTGCACTTAGCCACATTTTCATTTCTTCCTCACAACAACAACAACAACAACCATTACAACTTTGGTCGTACAGTTCATCATATTTGGTGTGGTTTGCCCAATTGTGAATGGACTTGGATGGAAACGAAAATATTAAAAATCCACTTACCACATTCAGACTTTATACCAAGAAAAAAAGAGTTTTGTTGTTGTCATAAAAAGAACTGGAATTCGTGTTTTGCATACAAAATAAGCGTTTCACGTTATATTCCCATATCAACCGTGCGACAACCAGCCAACCATTTTTATGATGTTTCCGACCATCGTTTCAGTTAACTGTTGTCCATCAACTAAAGAAGTGTACACACCAAACCGCAATTTCTGTGTTCATTTCAAAACATTTTGCATATGAGTGGCGGTGCGTGTTCATGGAACACTCGGAATGCTGTTGTTTCATATCGTTGGGAATTTTTTGTGTTTTTCTTTTTGCCAATCCAATAGTTTTAGAATCGAAATTCTCACACTGAAAAATGTTGAAATACAAATACGTTCCTCCCAATCGCAGAGCTACATCACTCAATTCGACACCGGAGCCAACACCACGACTATCACGCGCACCATTCAACACAAATGCAACGAACAGTATTTATGGCAGTGAAGCATCGCTAGCGTCGACCAACACCTACAACAGAACGAGTGATCTGTTAACGAGAAACAGTTACTTTCACGGTTCCACAAATTCGCTGGCATCGTCAAGTGGTAGTGCACATCGTCGAAAGAAATGCAGAGCACCGTTACCTCCGGCAATGCTGGAAAAGAGTTCGAACGAGTTGTCTGTGTCGAGAGGAAATAGTCCTACACCAAGCACTCGTACGACGAGTCCCAGTCCGAGAAAGAAACGTCCTGCACCGGCTCCACCCAGCTCAACACCAAAACAAACGCTTCAACCCATTCCGACCATTGTGACAAACAGTATCAGTGATCTGACAACCGATGAAACAATTTATGTAACCGCAGTCGATACTACTACTGCCGTAGATGCTGACACTGCCGTGCCCAAAGATTCTACCACAGACAGTACCACCACCACAGAGGAGTCATCGACCGCATCCATTAATGACAATGCTCAAACGACCATGCGATTGATTCCCCTAGAAGCCAGCCTTTTCGAGGATGGCAGTGCCGTCGATCATCGGAGTGTCAATGAAAATGACAGTGTCGTTTTCCGACGACGAATCGTACCCTACACATCCGAATCGGCAACCGATGAAAGTTCCAGCCTCAATGACAAATCGATAAATGTTAGCGACGACCTGGTCGAGCAAAATGCACGCCAATGGCAAAAGATGAAAGAGAATAAGGAAACGCAGAACAAGAACCGACAAAGTCAAATCTCACTGTCTAGTCCCGAACCCGATCACATCTACTCCAACAAATCGTCGTACGGCAAATGGAAGCGACGCAAGGGACCCGCACCTGCTCTGCCTGTGCCGGCACGCAAAGTGCTGCAAATGGTTCCACTGCAGGAAATTCGTCACGAATTGGAAGTGATCGAGGTGCAACAATTGGGACTGGAGAAGCAAGGTGTCATGTTGGAGAAAATGATACGGGAACGTTGTGAAGGTACCGATCCGCAGTTCAACGAATTCGGTGAACCGCAATTGCCACCCGACACACCAAATACCAAAGAAGTTGAGGACCTCATATTGCAGTTATTCGAATTGGTCAACGAGAAAAACGAACTGTTCCGACGGCAAGCTGAATTGATGTATTTGTAAGTTTGAACGGCAGTTTGATAATGGTTCGATGGATCTGACTAACTTTCTTGGATTTTCTCTTTAACCAGACGTCGTCAACACCGGCTGGAACAAGAACAAGCCGACATTGAATACGAAATCAGAGTGTTGATGGCACAACCAGAACGAAACAAAACAGATTGTGATAAAGCAAGAGAAGAGGCACTCATCACTAGATTGGTTGAGGTAAATATTCAGCAGAGATTCGATTCTCATGTTCCCCATTCTCAGCCATTACGATTCTTTGATTTCCAGGTGGTTCAACTCAGAAATGAAGTCATTGAATGCCTCGAAATGGACAGGCTACGGGAAGCTGAAGAAGATCAGGTAAAATTTTGTAGTTCAGTGACTGGTCCTTGCAATGATTATAAAACCACAAAATTGACTTTTAGAGCATCAAGCAACGATTGGAACTGCATACAGCTAAGCGAGATGTCGAATTAAGCAAGCAAACGCCAACCAAACTGTCGAAAAAGGAGAAGAAGAAGCAAAAGGAATCGAAGAAATTGTTTAAACAGAAGAAAATGGACGCAGATAAGGTAAGGAGACGGATAGACAAAATGTAGACTCACCTGTTGGACGATTCAAAAACGCAATCAAGCGTTGAGGTCATTATTCTCTGCAGCTATTTCATTTCATTGGACATTAAACCATGTTCGCTGCTCGTTAAACTATTTTCTATTCAATTTGGTGGCTCTTTACCCATTTACCACCTAGACAAATAATTTTTGTGGCTAACTTTTTTCTCTCTTCTCTTCTTCCTGTAGGATGCAGACGATACGGAAATTCAGACAGAGAAGGCGAAGAAGAAGAAAAGAAAATTTTTATTCTAAAGTCAACTATCGGAGGAAGGACTAGAAGATAACACCACCCCCATCTCACTGGGCATAGTATTGCAGTACCAAGTACAACCCGTTTTTCGTTGGATCGAATATACAAGACAAACAAACCCCAGCAATCTGATTGATATAATTTTTACGTTTATTCTTGAAAATTTCGTTCTTTTGTTTACGACATAGAAATCTTTTGCTAATTTAAAAAATTTTTGCGTATTTTCCGCCTTACAGCAAAGGCTTTCGTTTTAGATTTTCGTAGAATTTTTTTTGTTTTGTTTAGCTTTTTTAGCTTGTAAAATGGAAAATATGTTTTTTACCGTTATGATTAGTTTTTAAATAAAAAGCAAAAAATTATTTTAAAAATTTGGATATTTTTGTTTCGTACGTTGAAGAATGCTCGGAGAGGCGATGTACTTATATGAGGTCGAATGGGAGCTAGGCTCACCCTAGCTCATAAAAGCTGTGACGGAGCCCCGCACGATCCCGTAGGTCTAGCTTACGTAACCCTACGATCCCGTTTGCATAGCTTACGTAACCCTACTACTTACGAAGCCACAGTTCGTACGCAACCTTGGTGTGACTCGAAGGAAAATTTATGTTTTCGGTTTTTGGTCACCTCACACCAGCGATACGAGCGTCAAGGAATTTAAAAAAATGGTGTTGGCTACAAGAGGTCATTCAAGCAAGGCGTCCTTTGAGAGTGGAGTAGGTCTTCGAAATGAGGCACTTCAGAGGCATGGGGAAGGGGGGCCAAGAAAAATCGAGCTTAATTCCAATTTTTTTTATCTTACGTTCGGAA